>JARFJB010002032.1:2227500-2230000 GCA_036346205.1 Vesta saturnalis
GCTGGTTTCTGATTGGTCTTAGCCTCCGCTAAGACTGTGCTGTGCTCTGGTTGGAGGCGCCCTGTTCTGAGCGCGCGCATTCGTCTCTATCGGCTCTTTCTGAAACAAACCAATCAATTACTCGAATCAAATTAATTAAGCAAATCAATCTCAAACAAAATCAATCAACACATCAAACAAATTTCCAAATCAATCACGATAGTAACAAATTTAATTTAATTAAAATTAAATCATAACTTACAAAAAACCCACAAATTACCGATATGTTTAATTTATTAAAAAACCATATTAAATACCTTGTATCAAAATAAAACAAAGGCTAATGGTTTATTAGGAATAACACCAAAGTTTCCAATTGGGTACGTTTCCTTTAAATTAAAAACATTAATTAAAACTTTACCCTGGTTTTTTAAACAAAGGTAATATAATAATAACAACCTTTCAGATATGGTTTCTTTCCTGTTATAATAATTAATTAAAACTTTGTTTTGGAAAGAATATTAATAGCCCTTATACAGCTATAATTTTAATAATAATAATAATAATAATAATAATAATAATAATAATAATAATAATAATAATAATAATAATAAATTGACATTATTTCTGTCTTCACCTTTTTTAAAAAGTGGTAAGACTAATGCCACCTTGAGACTATCTGGAAAAATTCCAGATTTAATAATAGTCTCACTAAACCCGCTTTCTGTGTTTTATTTATGGATAGTTCATATAAAACTGGTTATCGGTTTCCTTCATTAACATAAAGCAATTTTGAGAATGTATAACTTAAATGTAGAAATCTAATTACCTCTCTTTTATACTTATTGTAATTTTCTATATACCTTTTGCGTTAACTGTAGAGTCGTTAAAGCGGCCTTGCTTGCTTATATAAAATTTTATTACAACAGCAACATGCTTTAAAACGGTTTTCACCTTGAGGTCAGCCTTCAACAGCTTTTAATCAAAATTAAGAGATCATTAGTGTTATCATAGATATATACATTATCAAAATTTTATAACTGTTATGGTTAATATACTATTTAAACACGGCAAGTATAGGAACTTGTGTTAGAGTCCGCGCACCTTGTCGTGGCCCCCTTAACGATAAATAGAATTCTAATAAGGAGTCCTAATGCTAACTTGTGATACAAGTATAGGAGCTTGTGTTAGGGTCTGTGCCCTCCCATCGTGGCCCCTTGGCGCGAAATTTGAATTTGTTTGTGTCGTCATATAGCTGTGTACGGACTAATGAATATTTTCTGTAATAAAGGTGGCGACACCCAGCGGTATACTTATAGGAATAATTAGGGTTTGTTTGTGGCACCATCTAGAGGTGTACGGACTAATAAATGTTTTCTGTAATAGAGGTTGATCGTGTTCGTCTCTCTCTCTATCCGTCTTTCTCCCTCTCTCTCCCTCTCTCTCCCTCTCCCCTTCTCTCTCCTTCTCTCTCCATCCCTCCTCCTCTCTCCCTGCCCTCCGCCTTCCTCCGTTCTCTCCCTCTCTCCCTCCCCTCTCCCTCTCTTTCTCTCTTCTTCTCTCCCCATCCCTCCCCCTTCCCCTTCTCTCTCTGTCTCTGTCTCTGCCTCTGCCTCTGTCTCTGTCCTGTCTCTGTCTGTCTCTGTCTCTGCCTCTGTCTCTGTCTCTGTCCCTCTCCCTGTCCCTGTCCCTGTCCCTCTCGTGTCTGTCTCTGTGTCTGTCTCTGTCTATGTCTCTGTCTATGTCTATGTCTCTGTCTCTGTTCTTCTCTGTCTCTGTCTCCTCTCCTCCTTCCTCTCCTCTCTCTCTCCTCTCTCTCCTTCTTCCTCTCAGTCTCTCTCCTCTCCTCTCTTTCCCTCTCTCCCTCCCTCCCCTCTCTCTTTCTCTCCCTCTCTCCCTCCTCCGCCCTCCTCCTCTCTTCCTCCTCCTCCATCCGCCCTCCCTCCCATTAATCTCTCTTCTCAATTAAGCAGATTAATCTCACGTCTCTCATCTCTCAATCAATCCCTCTCCATCTACTCGCTTGCCCAGCTCATGGTTCTCTGATTCGACTCTTTGCTCCAACCACAATTCTCCCTTCTATTTTACTGCCTCTCTTCTCCTCTCTTATTTCACTTCTGTTTTTTAATTTATAAAATAGGTTTCTTCTTTAAAAGTTGGAACTATTTCTCTCATTTATAGTCACATTTATTATCTCTTCTTCTTCTTTGCTATCATCATCTGGTTTTGTCTCCTGCTCCTCTCCTCATCCTCCTATTCTTGTTCTGTCTCAACGTCCTTCTTGGATATAGATCATTCACCTCATCTCTTCATCTTTTCATCATCATCTTCTTTACTTTTTTATTAACAAGTCTTCTCTAATGCCCGCTGATGTTGGCTCAAACAAATCTTATAATAATGATCCTCGATGGTGGTTCACTTTATCCCTCTTTCCCTTTGGTCTTCCCCACTCTCTGTTCTTCTATCTTCTTTGGTGTTCCCCTCTCAGCCGTCTTCCCTCTTCTCTCTTTCCTCCTTATTC
>JARFJB010002032.1:3477500-3530000 GCA_036346205.1 Vesta saturnalis
TTAATGGTCTGCGACGTTAACGTCATCGACGAAAGGATGGTATGTATTAGAGACGGTTATGGACAGACCAACAAAAAGAACTAATAAAAAAAGTAGAGAGAAAAGGAGCGACATGGGAGGGAATACAAAATCTAACGCAAGATAGGAAGCAATGGAAAAAGAAGTGCAAGATTCAACTCCTCCAGCCTTACACCTAAATGTAAAAAGGCATTTATATATATATATATATATATATATATATATATATATATATATATATATATATATATATATATATAAATCAACTAAGTTTTTACCCGATCAATTTTTAATTGTTACTGTGCCAAATTCTAATGAATCCACTTTAAAAAATAGTACCCATTAAACGTATTTTTGCAAAAATAACGTAGTTAAAAGTTATGTGTAAAGTTAATATGTAATTTTGATTCACTAAAATATGATATTTCAAACGCTGTTTAAGTTGTTTTATTTTTTAACAATTTTTTAAGAATTTAGTATAAATTTTATCGATAAGTGGCGTTTCTACATGTAACCTTCGAAGTAAGATAAACCAAGGTTTGAGCAGTGACGGTTCGTTATCTTTTATAAATTCTGAATTGAATATTAATTTATTATTAATATAAACATTAATTTATACTTTGTTTAAAATTAATTTCAATCTTTGAATGTTAACTTATTTTGAACTTGAATGTAAGATATGCTGGGTGTAAATCAAATAGAGGCCACCCGGTAACTTTTGGACGGGTCGTTAGATTTTGTTCAACTTTTGGTGGGTTATATTAGTGCCAGTTTGGGATTTTTTACATAAAAAAACAATATGGCCCTGTATATTTTTACATATTTGGATTCTAGGACTTCAAATACATACAGTTCATCTGTCAAATGTCAACTCAGGCGCCATTTTAATTTTATTTTTAAAAATCTTTTAACTTTAGATCATTTTGACGTCATCTAAATTATAGATAATTGACGTACAATTACCCCCACAATATTATTTTTCCTAACAATTAATTTTTGTGAAGTTTCTTAACGATCAAACTTAAAAATTGCGGTTTTTAAACTTAAAATCAATGTTCCCAATAGAAACATACATGGGCCATCCTGTATATTAAATATCTCTTCCAAGTACTAGTAAAATGATATGCATAGTAATTTCCTTAGTTCCTAAATAAAGTAGTAATTTTTAATTTTCTAATTTTTATTAACACATGCTCCTGAGGCCGACTCTGTCAAAGTAAAATGGCGTTTGAGTTGACATTTGGCAGATGAACTGTATGTATTTGAAGCCGTATAATCCACACATGTAAAATATACAGGTTGTTCCATTTAAATTTTTAGCTTTTGTGTCATTTCCGGTAAAACCGGAAGTCGTTCATATTGTTTTTTATGTAAAAAATCCCAAACTGGCTCTAATATAACCCATCAAAACTTGCACAAAATCTAACGACCCGTTCAAAAGTTACACGGGTCGCCCTTATTTGGTTTACACCCGGTATGTTATATTTATACAAAGTGTTTCAATGTATTCGCAATTCATTTTCAACCCCTTTGAAATGGCTTATCTTATTACCCAAACATATAAATTTCCGTTATGAGATTCATATTTAAATACGAAAAATGTGTACTAGTGAAATGCATATTACGGTTTTGAGCCAAAAATACAAGTACTGAATCCACTTGAAACGTTACACTCAATAGTACATAACTTTCGTTCTACTCATTTAATATACTCCAAAATACACTCCCATAAGCACACGCCCCAGGAGCCACAAGTAACGGTGAGTAGTGGAGAGTGGATAAGCTCCACTCACCATAACCGGGACAATGATAATTACACATATACAACTGTGCCGTACTACCGCCAATACAGCACAGCGGAGAGCTATAGGGCTTCGAACCTAAAACAGGGTCGGCAGCAATCACACTGACATGGGTAGCCCGAAAAGCGATCTAAGGCTATGGGGGCAGTCGCTAACAAATCCAAATTGTTTCGAATTTCCGCTCCGCGATTGGAGAGGTATGACCACACTAACTACCACTTACGACACATTTGCACAAACGCGAGGGACAATGCCCAATGATGCTGGGTTCGGTAGCCGTGCCCCGCGTGACTCCTTCCAACCCAGCACCCACCTACTGGTTCTGACCTGATTCATACAAAAACAAAAATATAAAATGAGCACATTCATAAAAAAAAATAAAAAAATACGTCAAATTCAGTACCATAAGTCATATTCGGGAAGCCAAGGATCAGTAAAATATCATCTTCAATCAGTATCACAATCTGAATTCCTAAATTAAGTTAACCTAACCTAAAAGAGCAATTAATTTAACTAACCTAAACCGAATACACGTAAGTGAGTGAATGCATAATACTACATAACCATAACGACAAAAAACTAAAACAATAGTCTATCGAAACAAAACAACCATACGGAAATGTGAGGCGAAACAAGGCAAACCAATTGAATTTTCGTTATGACAGCTTGTAATAAATTCTCAACCAATAAATAACAAAAATGTTCAACATAAACCAACGCGCACCACACACTCACATCACTCCTTGCGCCCCGGCTCGGGCGCAAGGTAAAGTGTTTCTCATGCCACTCTTGCTAGTAGTGGTACACACCATTCCTTATCGCTCCATACATATCCATTTGATTAGTTCCCTCTTACGACAAGCAGTTTTTTTATACTACCATCATGCTGGTACATAACATTTAAGCAGTTGGAACTGCATTAATATGACAATTCTTCCAAATTAATTTTAATTAGCTTGTTTTATATATATATATATATATATATAAGGTCGAAAGGAAGGAATAAATTCAATATCTCGTAAAACACAATTTTTTAAAATCGCTCGGACCCTTCGATTTTATATTTTTCAGGGCATATTTTGCGAAAAAAAATTTTATACAGGTGTCTCAAAAGATTAGCTAAAAATTTTTTTCAAATTGCAACCCAATTTTATTGCATTTTGGATTGCCTTACAATTCTAAACATTTGTCATGCAGCCTGTGCTATACCTAAGTCCAAGCGTTTTGGAGTTATTCGCATTCAAAATTTAAAAATTGAAAAAGATTATGAAAACGAAAATAAAATAATTTTTATAACGTTTAATTATATCGAAAACAAAGATTCGTAAACTTAAAAATAATTTTATTCCAGCAAATGTTCGAAATGTCCTCCGTTAGTCAACTGACAATAGCCTAATCGATCTATAAATTCCTGCTGCACATTTCGAACCATTTCGGGCGTTAGTTGACTAACGGAGGACATTTCGAACATTTGCTGAAATAAAATTATTTTTAAGTTTACGAATCTTTGTTTTCGATATAATAAAACGTTATAAAAATTATTTTATTTTTTTCTTCTTCATATCTTTTTCAATTTTAAATTTTGAATGCGAATAACTTCAAAACTTAGTCTTAGTATACACATGCTACATGAAAATTGAAGAATTGTAAGGGCAATCCAAAAATGCAGTAAAAAATTGCAATTTGAAAAATGTTAGCAAATCTTTTGAGACACTTTAATTTTTTTTTAGAAAAATATAAATCGACGGTCCGAGATTTTAAATTTTACAGATATTGAATTTACCTTCCTTTACGACACTTATATATATATATATATATATATATATATATATATATATAACTTTAACATTCATCAAATCAATCATCGGTCGGTTCCTGAATGAATTAAAATTGTTTTTTGTTGTTATTTTTTTAATTCAAATTTGAATGCGGGTTTAAATTATTCAAAACTGGAGAAACATTTCTTAATTTTAAGCGGTTATTTTATTTAAGAGACACCAATTAAGAGTTTAGTTTGCTAACATTATTACCAATTAATGTCCGTCTTCACGTTACTGGTTTAGCATAGAAAACTAGCTTCATGTGGAAAAATATTTACACAAACATTAATAACAATTGAAAAAAGACTACGTCTTGTGAATACAGTAGAAATAAATCAAGAAGTTTACTTTATTACACTGTAACACTCAAACCTCGTCTCATTTAAGTTTGAAAATTAAAATTCTGAGATGTTAAATTAGTGTAATGTCATGTTTTCGCGTGTTACAAGTAACTTTTCAAACTCATTTGTAGGTATTGAATTTCTTTATTCCGTTTAAGTATAAATCTTGTGTTCAAGTTCTGATCTTCTAGGTATTAACTGTATAACTATTCAATTAGATTAGTGCAAAATTTTGGAAACGCCCGATGGTCTTTATTTATTTATCACTGTGCTCAGAATTCAATTTCGTTCGTGGTCAGCATCGTAATAAAGTGACGTGATGTGTATTGATATTACTGGGGAGAAGTACGTTACCGAAGGCTTTTAAAATATCTGTCTTATTGTTTTAAGTTTTAATGAATTTTAATTAGAGTATACAGTCGCTTATAACTAGTAATTAGGGTTCCACGTAACTGTGTAAAGTGTTTTTTAGAATTAATTTATCGAATATCAAGATAAATACTAATAGAAAATCAATGTTGATATAATGCTTACAAAAGCAAAAGCGATTCTCAAGATATGAACAGACATGTTATGGGAAAAGATCAACAGAGTTGCTGCGAGTAGTAGATAAACGACTCTCACTTCGAGAAGCCCAAACGAAATCCTTTCTCAACTTCTTCACTAGCCTTATAAAAACTTAAGTAAAGGATCGTGACCAGTATGTTCTAGAAATTTTATATTTTTACGTTGATTGCTCGATAGAAAATTCTATCAGGGATATAAAAATGTTATTAATTATCTGTATATAACGATGGAACGCTATGTATATTAAGGCATCTCTTAATCTGCTTTCATAAAATAATTTGAAATTTTTTGCTCGTTACGATAAAATATGCTTAAAGGTACATCGTTATTTTAACTAAAAGTCTAGATTCTAGAAGCAATTTACTGACTACGTACTTCAATCATAAATCCAAAACTGTCGTACGTATTTATGAACGAGCTGTGATGACTGCGAACATCTAATTTTCACTGAGCGCTTGGTGCTTTTGCCACATGAAAAACCTTTTCACTTTTATTTCTTACGTTACGTATATGAACATTATTTTTTCCAGGTTGTGTCTGTTATCGTGCTTTTGCACAACTGTTCATACATTACGTCAAATACCTTTGATATCGGCGAAATAGACAACTAGTAAAGGAGAAAGTAAAGTTGGATAATTAATAGAGTTGGTCAAAAACTATTAAAGAGTTTTCTTTTTTATAAGAAGTGATAATAAATAAAATAAATGGAGGTTTTCCATTCTTAACTTTAATGTAGATACTATAGGAGTATCAAAAGATTGAAATTTTAGATCTAGCTTGCCTGTGTCTACCCAGTCCTGTTTTAAACACTGTTAGATGTAGAATTACATAAACCCCATAGAACGCCTGTTAAAAATAAATAATTTTTTTGTTAAACGGCACTATGAATTAAGGATGTGTTTAACTTGCTAGGTAACCATTATCTCCCAGTAATATAAAAATAATAATAATAGATAGCCTCATTTATAGTATTAGATCAAATCAGTTTTTACAGTTATTTATATATCAAGGGAGTTATGAGGGTGCTAATTACCGAGGGCAACGGATTGCAATATCGAGGGACGTTAGTCCCGAGGGACTGTAAGTTGCTCGAGGTTATTAACATACATAATTCGCGTGATAGATAAATAATTTTATTTCATATTTCATTATAAATCAAATATGAAAACAAAATTTTGTTGGTTATTAAAGTTAAACGAGCGATTAAAAATTAAGTAGACATTGTTACCATGGATGTATCAACTGACAAGCTTGCAAATATTTGTTCAACTATATTAGAGGGAGTTATAGATCTATAATACCCTACTATAACTTCCTAGGGAGTAATGAACATGTTTACAGTTACGGTAACTAAGGGTTTATTTGTTTATAGTGTATTGGTATGAAATAAAATTTATTATTATTAGAGCAATAGCAATAAAAACGTTGCTATATGACTGAAATACAAGCAACCAACTCCGACGTTCGAATGATGTTGCAGTCCTTATTCACAAACTAAAACTTAATATACAGTAATCTTCTCTTAGAAAATAATGCTACGTTAGGGGTGAAAATAGCAGTAAGATTTGCATAACAGATAATGGTAATTGGCGATAGCACAGTGGAAGGGGGTGGGGTGGTTGTTGATCTGCGTGCGGGATAAATTATAATGTCATTAATTAACATCGGCAAAAGTTATTAATCGAAGGGCCAGTTTGTTTGAATAAGAAATATTGGTATAATTAGCACACCAATAAAAACTAGTATTTGACACCAAAAAAAAACTTGCTGACCTTTCGTAGTATCAACCAGGCGAATCAGCAAACGTTTTTATATTATTTAAGTTTTTAATAATAATTTTTTAGGGTAATGATGCAACCTATCTATTAATACATTTATAACGCAAATAGACAACATTGTAAAAACAAAAACATTCTATGTCAAACAGACGTTTAAACCTTCATGCGAGACATAAAATACCGATAACACAATTTAAGCTAGACTTAGTTTGCTTTATATTAAGAAACTTTATAAAGAAAAGTTGTGTAAAATTAAATTTTTCTTTACAAAATATCTCTACACATTTTCTTATAAAATTCATCGTTATTCAGATATTGAAAAAAATTTATTGCCGTTAAATTGCGCTTCATATCAAAACATTGCATGGAACATAATTAATACATTTGTTCAAGGTCTATATGCTGGTAATCTTATACCTTTGAAACATGCAGTTGTTTAAAAAAAAAAGATAAAACCGAAAACTGCTCCTGATAAACGCCCCCCTCTTCACAGCTCAATTTCTATTAAAATCAAGATAGCTCCAGGAGAACTGAAAACAAGCTTAAATACGAAATTTGAAGTACGTACGTGTTATCGTTCTGGAGTTATCGTTGATACTAACATACATCCACACAGACGCACGCACGCACGCACGTACACAAGCACGCACGATGTAACAAACCTTTTTATGCATGTTTAAAATTTACGTTCATATTGGCAACTTAAGTGCATTTCGTGTAGCGTTAGTTGCATACCTATTGGCGTAAAAAATGGCCATATAGTACTTTTAATAAATTATTTCAAGTATTATACGTCTGCACATCCCTTTCCGCGCTTCGAGTCATTTTCGGTCATTGCGCAGGGTTACTTTGAGCGTTCTTCATTCATTGCTTGAACTACGTGTTTAAGTAGAAGCCGTTTTCGCTTTGTTTAAACTTTTTATTAAGAGTGCCACATTTAATGGTGAGTTATTAAAATTATTATACTGAAATTTGAGACATTTACATTTCAGGCAATTTTACTTATACTCTTACCACTTATTTTTACTTTGGGTTTAATTATATTTTAACGTTTACTTTGCAAGATGATGCAATAGCCTTTACTACTACAAAGTGGGATTTCAATTACCAAATTTTACTTTGAACCACGCAAAATCAATTCAGTTTGGAGGTTTATAAAGAAATTTTCATATGTTTCAAATTACCAGCATATCAATCTGATGTTTACTTCAACTACCATCAAAATTGAGCAATAAATCTAAGTGATAAATCGATAGCATTTCCTTATCTGTTGTAGTTCCAGTGACACACAAAATGTGAATGAAATTACTTCAGGTATTTCATATTGTTAATTAATTCACATTTTAGTTTCAGGCAGTTAATTAAGAATCACTAACATTAGTTTTTAAGAGTTCATCCTTATAATCAAACTAAGTATCGTAATAAAACTCCTTGTTGTCATAATTTTTTTGTGACTTCTCTATTTTTAAGGTTTATTTATTCCTTAAAAACAAATTGTCGTCCGAGATTACATTATTTATTTTCAGGTTTGAAACAACACCTTTTTTTGTAAAGCGAAAATATCTAAGCAATTCTATTTTTGTTAATAAGCAAATCAAACGTTATTGAACCTGGACCTATTAATCTACCGATGAGCAAAGTGGCATAAAACCTTCTAGTTATTCATTACTTTCCATAGCTTATTATAGGTCTGGGCTAGAAGTATTAATCATAAGTGGGTGAATTATTTATACGATACCTGTTAAGATTACACTGGCAGCACCCGAGCGAAGGACATTGATTTGCAATTTATTGAAGTTATGCTTATTAACATACCTATTGTTTTGATACTACATCTTTATCACTTTGATTATTTTTCCAAAGTAATTTGATTTTATTTTGTGCTTATTTCGCACCTTATTTTATTTATGTATTATGTGGCCTTGCAAACCACTTGTTTTAGTTTTGCTACAAATGTTTAGCGCGATTGTTGATATTTAGATCACCTTGTGAAACTTATTTTGACGATTTTGTGGAACATTAGTTATAACGTAAATTATTTTCATTTAATGGATTTACAACTTGCTAGTGTTACAATAGTAAAAATTGAAATAACTATTTTGAGTTTACCTCTGATCGTTATTTAACGTGAAATTTTTAAACTCCTAACCATTTGTAAGAATACTAGAAATGCTTAAATATGTTTTGTTTTGGTTCGAATTATTTTATTTTGGTTACTTAAAATTGTTTCGAAATTCTAACTTTTGATGAATCCTGATTTGTCTGGTCTTCTGGACTTGCCGGTGCTTTGTGTGCTTCGGTTCAGATCGTGTCAACCTCGTTATCAGTTCACATTCCGACTGTGACTTTCTGATTATGACGCATGAGTACTTTAGGGGGGGTTATGCATGTGTTCGTAAGAGTGCACAATCCATTCCACTAATATACCATGATGAGTCATACCGAACGTGACTGTGGTAGTTTTGTTTTGATGTACCTAGGGGGCTTGGTTTGAGACCATCGGGGAAGGGTAGTGGAACCGCTCTCTCTCGGGCTCGATTCTCGCGATTTTATGGATTGTGTGGAAGAAGTTTGACTCTTGCGTGTAGTGGCATTTTGCCATGATTTTTATCGTTGCACAGGAAAACTGTTCCCGGGTTCCCCGCGCTCTGACCCTTCAGGTCATGGTTGGTTTCTGTTCTCTCTTTAAGTTCGCTTCAATTTTTGTTACAGATTTTGCATTTTGTTCCTCTGATGGTGGTTTGATTCAGAAACCCCACCAGCTTAAAGTTTTGCGTTACTTTATTTAAGGTTTTGGACCCTATAGCTCAACTAGAGGCGTGCGCGGTCGGTAGCTCGTCATTAGCTTCTGATGGTGTAGCGAGGGGTCTTTACTGACCGACATCACCGCATTTTCCGTACTTCTTCGTACATTTAGGGTAGGATTTTGTTCCATTTGGTAATTGATTTCGAATTTAGATAATACCATTTATATGTTTACTTGAATTTTAATTAGCTTAAAATTTTTTATATTTCCTCAGATTTTGATAAAAACATTTTTATTAGCTTAGTGTTTGGAATCTCCGATTCCAAATTTGAGGTGAGGGGGGGGGGTGTAACAAATAATTTTATATATGTTTAAAATTTATGTTCATTTTGGCGTAACAATTGTCCATATAGTTCTTTTAATAAATTATTTCAAGTATTATATGTCTGGACATCCCTTTCCGCGCTTCGAGTTATTTTCCGTCATTGCACTGGGTTACTTTGAGCGTTCTTCATTCATTGCTTGAACTCCGTGTTTAAGTAGAAGTCATTTTCGCTTTGTTTAAATTTTTTATTAAGAGTGCCACATTTATATGGTGAGTTATTAAAATTGGTATACTGAAATTTGAGACATTTACCTTTCAGGAAATTTTACTTATACTCTTACCAATTATTTTTACTTTGGGTTTAATTTTATTATAACGTCTACTTTGCAAGATGATGCAATCAATGCCTTTGGTACCACGAAGTGGGATTTCAATTACCAAATTTTACTTTGAACCATGCAAAATCAATTCAGTTTGGAGGTTTATAAAGAAATTTCTATATATTTGGAATTACCAGCATATCAATCTGATGTTTACTTCAACTTCCATCAAAATTGAGCAATAAATTTGAAGTGATGAACCGACAGCATTTTCTTATCTGCTGAAGTTCCAGTGACACCCAAAATGTAAAAGAAATTACTTCAGGTATTTCGTATCGTTAATTAATTCACATTTTTGTTTAAGGTAGTTAATCAAGAAACATTAGTTTTCAAGATATCATTCTTATAATCAAATTAAGTTTTTTAGT
Source organism: Vesta saturnalis (assembly GCA_036346205.1). Classification (NCBI taxonomy): domain Eukaryota; kingdom Metazoa; phylum Arthropoda; class Insecta; order Coleoptera; family Lampyridae; genus Vesta; species Vesta saturnalis. Next base: position 3,487,646 of record JARFJB010002032.1, read on the forward strand.
GACTATTTTTTTAGGGTTTATTTGTTCCTTAAAAACAAATTGGCGTCCGAGATTACATTATTTATTTCAGGTTTGAAATAACACCTTTTTTTTATAAATCGAAATAATCTAAGCAATTCTATTTTTGGTAATAAGCAAATCAAACGTTCTTGAACCTGGACCTATTAATCTACCGATGAGCAAAGTCGCATAAAACCTTCTAGTTATCCATTATTTTACATAGCTAATTATAGCTCTGGGCTAGAAGCATTAATCACAAGTGGGTGAATTACTTATACGACACCCGTTAAGATTACAACGTAGCATTTACGTATTACAAATACAATACATACAAACATACACACATCAATACATACAACACATACACACACACATACACATATAAACACATCACACATACAACACATACTATACACATAATATACATTACAATAACATTTTTTACACATCAATTACATTTTTATTATATATATATTATATATTACATATTTTTATTACATTTTACATATATTATTTATATTTATTTTTACATTTTTTTATTTATACATACATATATACACATATTACATATTATATATACATAACATATTTTTACATATACATATATATTTATATATTTTCTACATTATTTTACACATACATACATACTACACTATATCATACATTATACTTATACACAACATTTAACATATACATACATACACTATATACATATTTATACTACATATACACAATATATACTATACATATAATATATATATATATATACATATCAATATACATATACATTCATACTTTATATTCATATATATTTACTATACATATATTATTATATATAACATATATTATATATATATTATACATTTTAATATACAATACTATATATTTACATCATACATCATATATTATAATATATATATATATATATATACTATATATATATATATATATTTTATATACTATATATTACATTACATATATACATATTATATATACATACATACACATATATATATACATATATATATATACTAATACATATATTTACATATATACATACACACATACATATTATTATAACATAACACATATATATATTACAATTTTTTTTTTATACATATACACATATATACACATATATATACACATATATATATATATATATATATATACACTACATATAATACAATATATATACATATACACAATATACACATACACACATACATACACATATATATATATATACACATATATACACATATTTAATATATAATATATATAACATAAATATATATATATATATACACACATACACACATACATACACATACTACACATACATATACACATATATACACATATACATATAATACATACACATATACATATACACATACACATATACATATACACTACATATATACATACACATATACATATATATATATACATATACATATATACATAATAACACATATACACATATACACTATATACACATACATATATATATATACATACATACATATATACATATATATATATATACATATATATATATACACATACTACTACACATATATATATACACATATATACATATATACATATATACATATACATACACATATACACATATATACATATATATATATACACATACACACATACACACATACACACATATACATATATACACATATATACATACAACATACATATATATATACATACATACACACACATATATATATACATATAACATATACATATATATACACATATACACATATATATATATATATACACATATATATATATATACACACATATACATATATATAATACATACATATATAATATATATATACATATATACATATATATATATATACATATACATATACACACATATACATACACACTACACATACACACATACACACATACACATACACATACACATACAACACATACACAATACACACATACACATCATACACACATACATACATCACACATACACTACATATACACATACACACATACACACACATACACACATACATCACATACACATACAATACACACATACACATACACACATACACACATACATACACATATACACATACATACATACACACATACACATACATACACACACACATACACATACACACATAACACATACACATACACACATACATAACACACATACACATACATACATACACACAATACACATACACACATACACACATACAACATACATACACATACACATACACACATACACACATACACACACACACAACATCACATACACACATACACACATACACACATACATACACATACAATACACAACATACATACAATACACACATACACAACATACACATACAACACATACACACATACACACATACATATACACACATACATCACAATACACACATACATCAACATACACATACATCATACACATACACAATACACACATACACATACACATACACACATACACACATACACAACACATACACACATACACAATACATACATAACATAAACACATACACATACATACACAATACAAACATACACATACAACATACAACACAACACACATAACAACATACACATACACACATAAACACATACACAACACATACACACATACACATACACACAATAACACATACATAAACATACATACACATACACACATACAAATACACACATACATATACACACATACACACATAACAATACTACACACTACATATACACATACACATAAATACACACATACACACATACACATACACATACACATATACACACATAACACATACAATATACTACATCACAACACGATCACACATACACACATACACTATACACAATACCACATACACATACACAATACACAACACACAAACACACGTGCACACATACACACATACATACGCACAACACATACACATACACACACATCACACTACACAACACACACACACACACACACACACACACACAACACACACACATATACACATACAGACATACACACATTCACACATACATACTACATAATATATATATATATATATATATATATATATATACAGAGTTAGTTAAAAGTACGGAGACGGCGATTTATTGTCGTTAATATTCATTTTAGGAAATTATGTTCAATACAAAAGTTTGTTATGAAATTATTATCTACATTTGAGAAAACTTGAATTATATTTTTCTTCAATTGTTTTTAAGTTATGACGTCATTGATATTTGTTTGAAATGACAACCTATATTTCTGATTATTGATTTCGATAGTACATTCTATTCTCTTTTCAACGGTATACAATTTTCAATTTGTTACATTTGAAAAAAATTGAGAAAAAGTGCCTTAATGTTCAAATATTAAAGATCCATTAAATTAGCAGAATTAATTAACACGGTAACTAGACTCATTTATTTGCAATATTTGACATAAACTATAACCACTGATAAAGTTACTTCGCTCGAGTTTGTTTATCACCTCGCTTTTGTCTATCTAGATGAATTCTGCTAATTGAATGGATCTTTAGTATTTGAACATTAAGGCACTTTTTCTCAATTTATTTCAAATGTAACATATTGAAAATTGTATACCGTTGAAAAGAGAATAGAATGTACTATCGAAATCAATAATCAGAAATATAGGTTGTCATTTCAAAAAAATATCGATGACGTCATAACTTAAAAACAATTGAAGAAAAAAATAATTCAAGTATTCTCAAATGTAGATAATAATTTCATAACAAACTTTTGTATTGAACATAATTTCTAAAATGAATATTAACGACAATAAATCGCCTCATATTTTCAATAATAATATATAATATATATATATATATATATATATATATATATATATATATATATATAATATATATATATATATATATATATATATATATATATATATATATATATATTACTTCAACACCTTCTGCTGTATAGGATCCAGATTCGAAGTTATCTAGAATATAATTCTTACCCCTGGATCGGTGCTCCCCAGTACGCTCTCGGTATCGTTAATCGTATTAAAAAAAGAGCGATTAGGATTATAAATGACCCGTCCTTAACTTCTGACATACGGTCCCTTGAGCATAGAAGAAACGTTTCAGTTCTTTTTTTGAATGATCGATATTACAAAATTTTTATTGCGCTGTAGAATTGCATTCTTTGATACCATCTCGGGCCCACCTTTGCTAGAAATACTCGATTCGACCATTTACATCATCAATCTGCAGTACAAATCTCTACGTGTCGTACTGTGCGGCGCAATCTGCATTCTGATACTAGATTTCTAAACTTTGGAATGATCTCTTTAGTTCCTGTTTTTCTCACACGTATGATATGAACATATTTAAGGCAGCCGTTACTAGACATCTCTTGCCAATTTAATATCCTCCTAAGTGTTCCTCAGTACTTTAGCACGGTAAGCCAAGATTAGCCTGTTCAGGTCCACACATATTAAAAAAATAAAACTATCACACCGTTTGTGTATCCTTGTGTTTGTATGCGCACGCGAGTGACCATTTGCCCATGATTGTACGTGTGCGTGTTTGGGGTGTGGGAATGTGCGTGTGCACGTGCGCTTGCGTAAGTGTGTATCTTGGTAGCCTCGATCGAACGATACCACTTACGCATTTGAAAATTTGTCCTATCCAATTTTTTCATAATTTATTTATTTATCATAATTTGGCGGCAATAAAAACTACTAGGGTGGAATGTGACTGTTAAAATGTTTTCGATATATGAATAACAATTTTATAAGAAAATGCGAAGATATTTTTTAAAGATAATTTAATTTCACACAACTTTTCTGTATAAAGTATTTTAATACGAAGACAAAAAGCTTTAAAAATTAATTAAATAAGATCCCAGCAAACGCAAAGAAGTGTCAGTAATGTAACTGTTATGTGAAAACTGATACTTAAACTGGCTCAGGGATGTACTATGTACTGTAGGTGTATGATGCAAGTTTTTCAAAATGCCCGTTTCAGACACATGTGTGTGAAACATCCTAGAGATATATTGACATATTTCTAAAACATTATTGAAACTTAGTTTGTATCCTCTCAGACACTTTGCCGAGATATTAATTATACATCACCAGACATGAATGCTACATCTCTACATGTGACCTACCGTAAGGACGCAATGCTCTTCGGCTAGCTCATGTTTGCGCAGGCTGAGGCATGGGAAAGGATTTAAGAGAGTTAAAACAAATAAACTAAAACACAGGGCGTCAACAGTCTCGAAGACTGTAAAATAAAGATTTATTTTATTAAATCAAAGTCAACAATATTTTATAATTCTTTCTTTTTTTTTGGTATATAATTGTTGGTACACTAACAAAATAATATTAATGGTGGTAGTCGCACCAATAAGGGTTACACCGCAAATAAAAAATTACTGTTAAATTAACACTGGGAAAGACATTAAGTCAATTAAACAAGCGCTTGCTTTATCCCGGAGTGACAACCCAAATATTTGATTGAACTGGTATGTCCCCCTTATTTAAATAATATTCAAATAGGAACAAGCCAATTATCCCTAGTAATTATAAATTACTTACACTGTTTAAAAAAAACATATGTTCTAATAGTAAATGCTACCTTAACAGACTGCAAATCTTAAATAATTATTAAATCGATATGAATACATTTACATGTTAAGGTATTCCTTGAATAGAGAACAACATAAGTGTTTGCATTTAAAATTGAGAAAGTTACATAACGGTCATCAAAGAATTTTCAATGTGGAACCTTAAAAGTACTTCTCAGCAACTGAAGAGAAAAATTAGACATGCAACAATTAACTAAGCTATGCATTAATGTGACACATAAATTCAGTTTCAACTGGTTAGGCAGAGTTTTAGTCTTACAACTGGTTACTCGATTTTAATTTACGGTTAATTAGGTTGGCTAAAGGTCATTAATAAAAGCATGAAATCACATTTGAAGAATCTACTAGTGAGCACAAGATAGTAAGCAGAAATAGTAATCTAGTTCAGCCGAAGCATTAAAATACACACCGAGCACTATGTATACAAGTAAATTTAAAGATACATCAAGCAATACAAAACTAGAGAGAGCGCGACTATCTTAGGGTAAACCTGTCTCCGATCTGGTTAAGAGGTTCTTTTACTGGATTCCCAGTCAATCAGCTCATGTAAACCTTCTGGGATAATCACAGATGTTCCTAATTAATGTCCCCAAAGAACAACAACACCAAAGACAAAAGTAAATGTAAAACGTAAACATAAAACGCAAACCTAATACGACCTAGGAAAATAGTGTAAGAAATTATTTCTGAAACAAACCTGTTTGAATACAGATCGTTTATCTCAATTAATCAATTCAATTAAATTTGTAAATATGCAAAAAAGATATTGGTGAGCTACGGCCTTCTATATTTAAAAGGAGTGAATCAAGTCTCTGGAAAGACAGCTCAAAATAAAAAGAAAAATTATCATTGGGTGATGTTATACCACCAGGTTAAGCAATAAAATAATGAATACAGTAAAATTGAATATTTTTAAATAAAAGCAATTTAATCCCATTATCAGTTTGGATGAAAATTAAGAAATTAACTAATTTTTTCACTCGTGTATTATGCTATTTCAAAAATCCTTAACTAACTCGAAGCTCAACTATCTCACCATAGATGTTAAAATGAAAATTTGATGTTAAAAAAACGCTCAATGTCGGCTAATGAAAATATAAATTGATTAACAGGAATGGAATCTAATTATGAAATAATATTGTGACTAAGCTTTTAATGTTTTATGAAAAATAACCCGGTTTCGGACCGAACACATACATTCAAGAGATATCTCTACAGATAGGCATTGATATTTAAAAATAATGATGGGTGACCAACCTAATTAAGGAAAATTTAATTTTGTTTTTAAATGATCCAGTGATTTATGCTTATTAGGTGCTTATGGCGATGGAATACTATTTGTTGGGGGTTTTTTTATTAAAACTTTGATTCATCTTATTTATAAATATTTTGTACAACCTTAAACAGATCACTGGTAATTTCACCACCCCAAGGCAAATACCTATGGACTGTGACAACCACCTGTGGCCATGTTAAAAATCAACGACTTTCTTCTATCCTTCGTCTAATTCTATTAGGTAATGAAGTTTCAGTATTTTAAAACTTTGCCTGGCTTCCATTTTCCAAAGAAGTGCGACAATTTTCCTTTTCGTAAGTGGTAATCTGGATTATTTAAATTTTAAAAGGTTTTAGGCATTTTTTGCAAGTGAAACAGAATGAAACACCTTCCGCCGCCATCTTGGATTTTGACGTCACAAGGCCCACGTGGGGGTTTTTATTTTTTTATCTTTGAGACCACCCTATTTTATTCCACGGGAGAATTTTCCACCCTTATTTTTACACATCCCGTGTGAGACCGGATTTTCCATTATTTTTATATAAGACCATTTTCAACCCTAATTTTTACGCTTACGTAGGAGTTTTTTTCACCCCTATTTTTGTACATCCAGTGTGAGACCATTTTTCAACCCTAATTATTTTTTATATACCTCGTGGAGACCGGATTTTTTATTTTTTACACGGTTACGTGTTTTTCACCCCTATTTTTTTGCACATCCACGTGAGACCGTATTTTCAACTTTTTATCCCTAATTATTTTTACTCCTTACATGAAGGACCGTATTACCCTTATTTTTTATGATTTCTTGGGGTTAAATTATGGCTGTATTAAGGATTTTGACAACCAGGACTGTTGCTAACGTGACTGGTCCTGGCTTAGGGGGACTGGAGCTTATTGGTCTGGATAAGTCTTAGAGTTTGGTCTTGGTGGTGGAGCTAGGGGAGTCAGGCCTTGGGGTGGAGCTAGGTTTAGAACTGTTTTTGGGGTGTAACAATAAGTCTTATTATTTTGATGGTGTTAAGGTCCTTTTGGCTGTAACCCTGGAGGCTGCAGCATACAATAATTAATAAATTTTTTTTAGTCTATTTAAACGAAACTGCTGATGGAGTATCTGTTAGTATCGTTTAGCGGTTCAAGATGGAAGGTCAGTTTAAGCACCCTTTTCGGCGATAGTTGCAGGTCCGGGGGTGTGGGAAATCGTATTTTATCGTTGATTTTCTAAAAATATCGAAACAGCTTGCGATACAGGTTTTGAAAAATTATCTGGTTTTACAGTGAGGCAGCCTTTATTCAAAGATCTCTTGTGGAGTTTCAAAAGGGTTTACCTGATATGGATCAGTTTGACGGGGAAAACCTGTCTTAATAATAATTGACGATCTAATGCGGGAAACTAACGGCTCTGTGGTTGATATTTTTACAAAGGGCTGTCATCATCGAAATTTAAGTGTTTTTCTTAACGCAGAACATATTTCATCAAGGACGGGACAGCGAGATATTTCTCTCAACGCACATTACATAATTTTGTTTAAGAACCCACGTGACAGAGCACAGATACAGCATTTAGCAAGACAGATTTCGCCGGACAACCAAAATTTTTAGAAGCCGCGTACCAAGATGCTACTTCCCCCACACGGGTATTTATTGTTCGATTTAAAACAGAATACACCGGATGTGCGTTATAGAACAAACATATTCGGGCCTCAGGTATCTGTATATATAAGCGAAAAAGGGTTTAAGTCTCACAGTCATAAAGATTACATCATATAGATGGCTGACGTTTTAATCGAAAACACTGATATCCTCATGCATTAGCCAGATTAAGTAAAAGTCAACGTGACGCTTTATTGAAATGTTTGGATAGTAAACAGGTAGAGTTAGGAGTGTGCACATAACATTTTAAAAGGTCGTGTACCTCTGTCAGCTGATCAGAAGCAGCGACTCTCTCAACATAAGCACACTTTAAGACGCTGGCACAGAGAGGCGAATCTATAAAAAGAAGAAACAGTTTCTTGTACAGAAAGGTGGGGCATTTCTACCACTCCTGTTAGGACCATTACTTGGGGAATTCTGGGTAATCTGTTTCAATACCATGGACCACATTGAAGAAGATGATTATTCTACCGATGGATTTTTATACAGCGCTTACAGGCACCAGATGTTACACAAAACAACATTTTAACGCAGTTTAACGATATGGATAAAGTTTTAAAACTAAAATGACCGATCATGACAAATGGCAGCAGTACAACCAAGTTCTTCAAAGGTATCTACACTTTTCCAATCAGTTACGTCAGCCCACCAGTATAACAACGGTGACGCTGCTGATGATAAGAGATTTACGCAACGCAAAGGTCTGACAGACGACGAGATAGTATCAACGCTTCCGCCTTCATATAAGAAAAAGGCCGAATTTGCATATACTGAATACGAACAGCGATGTTTTTTGGGATAAAAGGGTACTGTCACAATAAAAGGCGAGATCATACCACATTCCAACATTATCGATCTGGTTCACGAGACGTTAAGAAAACGAAAACCACAAACCCGCGCGGTTGGCGTCAGTTTGCGACGTACATTAAAGAGATAAATATACCCGAGGTTTATCGGAGATACGCAAAGGTATGATGTTTCATCCCCAGTGCTGAACGGACCCTCACAACTATAGGTGAGAATTACGATGCTGATAGTGAAACGCGGAAACACCAAGAAGAATCTCTCAAAGAAGAAGAGGACTTTCACTAGATTGGGATTCGTGGCCAAACATGGATGCTGTATACTATGATCCCTCTCACCCAGCAGGGTTCGCTGGTATAACACCTTTAACTAATGCTGTAAAGGGTAGATATGGTGAAGTAAAAACTGGCTGCAGGCACAGGAAGCTTTATACATAAACCGGTCAGAAAAAGTTTCCACGAAACAAATATATGTGAGTAACCTTACGAATTGTGGCAAGCGGATCTTTGTGATATGCGGACTTTAAGTAAACACAATACGGAAAACTACAACTAAGGAAGAGTTTTGCGAGGGCAGGGGCCAACTTAAAACAAAATCATTTAATTAACATTCCGGAATTTTAAAGCACTATGGAAATTAAACATAAACAAAGATTTGTGGCGACATTACAAAATTTTCAAGAAAAAAATATCAATTTTATGTAACAAATAACCCTAGTAAAAGATCTGGTTAAAGATTTAAAAAACATTGAAAAAAAATGTGGGTTATTTCATTACAAAATTCCTAAATATAAGTCTGAAAGCTTGTGATGCCAAACAATACCCTTAAGTATAAAGATGGCCCGGGAGTAAACGATAAAAACATTTTGGAATGTAATAACCTGTACCGAAAAGGTTTAGGTAGTACGCCATCCAAATATAAATCGGGAGAGCGTGCCGAATAAACACCTTTGGGGGATATGAAAAATTACGGGGTTTTACTTAGTGGGTATAAAAAGAAGACCACCTTTATGAATAATGTCTTAATAACGATCCTTTGAGGGATTTTTACGAAGAAGAATTAAGTTGTTGGTTGTAAAGATACGATTCAAAGTCATGTTCTGCGGAAGGGGTGGGCAAAATAAAAATATGGCAAGTGGCGGGAACAGTAAAATTTAAAAACGGGTTTACTTCGCACGAGAGATATATAAAAATGGGTTTTACTTACCTTTTGGAATAGCCTAGAGATTTTCCAGGTAAATGACCAAGTTTTATTAAATGCCAAAACGAATAAATTAACCTCGGGGTTTAGGAATAAATTCGTCCCTTTCTTTTCCCGTAAGGCAACAATTTTAATTTATTATAGAACAAGCCATGAACAAACAGTTAGAAGGATATTAAAAAGGGCGAATATTTTAACCGCAAGGGTATTTTTATTGGAAATGGCGGTATATAATTCCTTCGGGAAATTAGCCAGCATAAAGAAATTTCGCGACTAAATACCGTTAATAAGTAAATTGAACAATCGAGTATATAAAACAAACGGTCACTCAAATTAAAAACTCGGCTGCTACATTTAAAGAGTTACAATTGGGTTTGCCTACAGAAATACATGGAACCAATACCCCTCACCCCCAGAGGTGGCTTACCAACTCAGATGTTTGTTTAGCGAATTTGAAGAAATTGTTATTTTTATCTCCGCTTTGGTAAAAAAATTTCTTAGAAAACATGCTTATGGGGTCATAAAGATTGGTTTTTCGTCCACTAAACCGGTAAGGCGGAATTTGAAAAATGAGATTTATAAAAAGTACGGGTGAAATATTTAGTTTGGAAGTGTGCCTGAAGACCTTTAAGAAATCAATAATGGTTTCCCTTACCAGCAATTTAATGTCAGGCCGGAATTGGATTTGGGTTGCCCTACAACGCGGCAGGAATAGGAGTGGTTAGGGTTATTTTATAAACCTTATTTAAGTCTGGGAAAGGATTGGAAAGAATTTAGCGGGAAATTTTGGGAAACCGGATTTTTAAAAATTTAAATAGAAATTTAAAGCCAAGAAAACTTATGGGGCTTTGGTACCCATTAACAGCTAAAAGGGTTCCTTTTTAAAAAGGCCCATGAATTTGAATTAACCAAAGGCACCTTACAAAAAAGACGCCTTTTGGAATGTTTTGTAAAGGCAAAAACCGGTAAAACAAATTTTGGATTGGCATTTTCCCGGCTTTTTCCCTTTTCACAGGTGGAGGTTTACTTAAATCAGAAGATGGTGTCACAACCAAACAACACCTACGCCTACCGTTCATATATCGAAACGCTGCTAAATTATGGAAAGGAGGCCAAGAGTTCACATCTAGGATGTACCTTATGGCACAATGATACAGCTGGACAGATGAATACACTGGGAAACGCTAATAACGGTTTCTCAAACGTCAAGCACTTGCGGCTACCGGGAAACAGATAGAGATGATTGGTCACGTGCACTCGGATTTGTTTAATCAAGAAAAGTTTCTCATAAGTGGTGTTGAGTTAAAGAAATTTGTACGATCAAGAGATACCTTTAGTCTAATGGCGGCACACGCTTCAAATTACAAGACGCGAATTATAGACGCTAGTTTACTGGTGAGACGTATGCGAATCAATCCAACTATTCTAATTGCGCACGCTAAAGCTTTAGAAACAACAGCCGCAAAATATCCTGTTACAAGGACCGACGTAAAAGTGTTAACTATACCTGCAGGCATACAGCGAAAATCATTGGATAATGTTTTCCTGGGTCAGTTACCTAAACGATGCATCGTAGGCTTTGTAGCAAATAAAGCCTTCAACGGTGACTACCCTCAAATCCGTTCAATTTTCATCACGCAATATTAACTACATGTCATTATATATTGACGGACAACAAATTCCTTCGAAGGCCTTACAACCAGACTTTACAGCTAATGGTTTATACGTAAGAGCGTACCACACCTTATTCTCTGGTACGGGTATTCATTTTTGAATGAAGGTAACGATATATCGAGAAGTGATTATCCCAACGGCTACTGTTTAATGGCCTTTGACCTAACACCTGACCTGTCTGCAAACGCTAGCACGCACTGGAATTTAGTTAGAAACGGGTCCCTTCGGCTGGAAGTCGGGTTTGAAGAAGCGCTCACCGTAACCGTTAACTGTTTGGTGTATGCAGAATTCGATAATGTGATCGAGATCGATAAACATCGGAATGTCGTTGTGGATTTTAGCTGTTAAAAGTGGTAACTCTAACCTGCAAGCTTCAGTGTACAGCAGCAGCCGATAGAAGATGGACGCATACTTGGACATGCAAGGGTTTAGTGGTGTTAACAACGAATTCATACCGAAAGAAATTGCCGTGGTTACAGATCAGGTCGTTTATCGTTGATGCTGATAAAACCACCTCGAGGCTACTTTATATCAGGATCCATGTCACGACAGATAAAATTTATGGAAGATAATTATCATGGCTTGAAATGGTGGTGGGGTCATGTACATTACAACAATTTCGTGAGGAGTTGATGAGAGTGTTGCGCCATTTAACAAAATTCACGTTAAGGGTAGTGAAAAACAACAGTTTTAAGGTTTCTTAACAAACCAATAGTAAACCTGGAGGAGAGTGGTTGCCCGTCGATTAAACAGTTGAAAAAGGAAGCAAAAGCATATAGCTGTTTAAACCATAACATCACTGATCCTATGTGTGCACTGGAAAACGCATTACTACTAAGACTGGAACACACCAATTCCAAAGATGTATGCGGTACAAGTGTTGAGATGCTTGAAATCGATCCCAGCCACAAGAAGAATGTGTTTCGGCTTGTATGTGCTTCTAATCAATTACCGAAACACGCACCTCGACCGTGTGCAATTATCGTAAACACGGATCCTGCAAACAAACCAGGTCAGCATTGGACCGCTATCTACATTGACGAGAATGGTATGGCGAGTATTTTGATTCCTTTGGACGAGCACCGCAAGGATATCATTTACATTTCCTAGAGAAGAATTCCGATGTTTCGTATACAATAAAAAAATTCTGCAAGGATTATCATTCGGATGTGTGTGATTTTATGTCTTAGTGTTTCTGTATTTTAGATTAAATAGTTTATCAATGATTGATTTTGTAAATAAGTTTTTATACATGTTTAATTGTAAATGATGAGATAATTAAAATATTGTTTAACGCTGTTACCAACCATTCTATTCTGATAAATAAAATATATTTAGTACCTTACTTTTTAATTAAGAATTGCGTAATACCTACTGTTTTTTTCTTTTAATTCGGCATGTGTGTTTTTTTTAAATCGTGTTATAAAATTTATAATTTAGTGTTTTTTAAAAGAAATTATTTATATTATATTGGTTTTTTAGACTATTAAATTTAACAAAGTTATATAATTACACGGTAATTAGTAAACGTGAGCAGTAATTTCTTACTACATATTTTAAACATTCCAAATTCTTAATATGGTTTTATAAAAACAATTTGTGTGTCCGTATACGAATATTTTTTTCAAACCGATTTATTTTAAGAGAAAGGTAAATGTATGTTGCTGCAAGTGTAATAAAGACAATGAGATTGTATATTTTACATTCTAATGATGGAAAATCAATAGCTAGTTTTTACACAACTAGAAAGTTTAGTTGACAAATAACACAAAAGCAGTGACCATCACTCAGTGCCTTAAAACGTTACAGATCTGGTATGTGTTGTGTTAATCCTTTTATTTATTTACAGATTTTTTAATTACAGTTATAAAACACAAGCATTAAGTTTCTTTAAAATATTAAGGCGTACAACATTTTTTAACGGACGTATGGATATTATTTTCAATGCAGGTAAAACTATGTTTTTAATAATCGTTTAGAAAAGACAAACTGTTATGTAATTAACTTAATAAAAATGTTTTTTTGTTTCATTAGGAATGGCAGTAATTTTTATAGTTCACTGAGGATTTTTAATTACGAAAAAAATAAGTGTTCTATAATTAAATTTTACTGTCATTCAAATTTCCCCAGTATGGTTAATCCTCTGCTTATCTCACCTCCTTATTAGAAATGTTTCTCGTATAGGTCATCCGATAACATATGACCATTTTTTAAAATAATAACGATAATAATATCTTATTAATTATGCAATTATTGTATGGTGTACTCCAGGGGTTACAACCAAAAGGACCTTAATTGGTTGAAGATAATTACTAGAAATAACTCTAAGACCAAGTCCAAGTCCTGCCCCAGGTCCAACCTAAATACAGTTCTAAACCATGACCAGCCCTAAGTTCCAGCCTAGCTCTACATAAGCCCCACCCTAAATACAAGCAAGACCAGAATCAGTCCTCACGTTAGCAAAAGCCCTAAGTGTCAAAAGGTCCTTAATACAGCCATAAGACTCCAAAAGAAATAATAAAAATATGGTCTCACACGGGTATATAAAAATAAGGTGGAAAATCGGTCTCATACGTGGATGTGAAAATAAGGGTGGAAAATCCGGTCTCACACGTGGATGTGTAAAAATAATTAGGATGAAAATCCTGTCTCACAGTGATATATAAAATAAGGGTGGAAAATCCGGTCTCACACGAGGTATATAAAAAATAATGGAAAATCCGGTCTCACACGTGGATGGTAAAAATAGTGGAAAATCCTGTCTCACACGTAAGCGTGTAAAAATAAGGGTGGAAACCGGTCCACGTGGGCGGGCTTGTGACGTCAAAATCCAAGATGGCGGCAAGGTGCCTATTACTACTACAGACTTTCCAGAGTTCAACGGAATTGCCCTAAACTGAAAAAGGATTTCACGAATTTATTCGTTAAGTGGCGACCATTCGTTATCCATTGCACGGAGTTTCTTTTTAAGAATCTGAACAGAGCGTTCCGCTTGACCATTTGTGGCGGGGTGTCCTGTTGAAATAAACTTCTGTTGGATTCCGTTCCTTGCGTAGTAATTAAAAAATTCATCCCTACTGTTATTTATTATTATGAAATTATATTTAGCCAACACTATTGAACTTGCTTTCATAGGTGATATGTAATAGTCTGCTATAAAAAGCTAGATATAATTTACCTACAGCGTAGACATTCTACAGTTACAGGAATGCTGAACTTGCCCTTAACCATACTATTGATTAGTTTCCTATTTTAATGTAATACGACAGAGATGTGTATTTAAATTTGTTGTAATACATACCATATTTACATTGTATTGTATTTATATTTAATTCGGTATGAAGGTATTTAAGATATTTACCTGTGACCCCTTTTATATTAAATTAATTGTTAATAGGCAGTAAATTAATCATCAGATTTTAAAATAGAACTAAAAAAATTGTTTTGATTATGAAAGGAAGATATGAAAAGATAAAGTTAATAAAACAACATACCAGGTAAAATGCTTTGTCACACTGACTTCATACTTTTGTTTGTAACCTTATTTGATTTTCACTCGCAATTGAATTTTCGTGTTTCTAAATGGAACGTGTTTGGAAAAACAACACGGTTTTTAAACAAGAATGGTTTTATTTGAATTTATATATTTGATGTTTTATTTCTTTATGCAACAGTTAAAAACAATTCTTAATTAAATTTAATTTCCTATAAATTTCAGTGATTTATGCTTATTAGGTGCTTAAGGCGATGGAATACTATTTATTGGTTCTTTTTTGATTCAGAAATCTCTTTGATTCATCTTATTTCACCTAAATATTTTTGACATTAAACAGATCACTGGCAATTTCACCACCTATGGCCAGGCAAATTACCTTTGGCCACTGACAACCACCTGTGGCCATGTTAAAAATCAACGACTTTCTACCAAAAACGGTTTTATTCATTATTCATGATCATGAAAACAAAAACCCTAATCTACGTAATGCTAAGTTCCTGGACATGGAAGAAAACTCTTTATTTGTTTTGGGACTTAACTTCACCATTCATAAAATAAAATGTCCTCTTTGATAGCCACTTAAAATATTTTGAACCTTTCTGGAGGCACTTTACCTTAATCCCTTTGTCTAAAACTTCCAAAACCTGACCTGGAAATTATTTAATTATAATGAACAAGCACCAACAACCATTCACAATCTGATTTCGATCGAACGAAGGCACGGACGACTCATTTGATCGGTTAAATTTTCACGCCATTCAATTGACAAATCACTGTGCTACTCATTTCAACATCAGAATCAGAACTAGATTCTTCCACTTGTCTCTTAGGCCTAGGTTTGGTCTGTTGACTCTTCTTCAAAAGTCATTGGCGTTTTCTATCTTCCTTTTCCTCTCTACCTCTTTTTCTCTGTCTTTTGCCTCAAAATTTCAACCCATTTTGTTGAAGTTATGACAGTTGGGATATATTCAGCTTTTTCTTTTTTCTTTGACTCAGGAAACTACCATCATCTAGAATCTCAATTAACGACTTTGTTCCTGACTGATGTTTCAGGCTCATCATCAGCCTTGTCAGATTCTGCTGCGTTAGTCTAGAGAACGTTTTCTGCCACTGTGTGTAATTTGAGCATTGTTGAGCTCGCTGTCACTTCAATCTCAGGATTAATGTCTGTATCAGTTTGGCTCAGCTCACTCCAGTCATCTTCCCAGTTTTGAGTGTTATCTATCCTGACTTTCCCTCATCTTTTATTTCTTTCCAGAAATCAAATAACTTCAAATAGGTCACATCTCCATCGAAATCGTAGTTCTTTTTGACTCTCTTGAATTCATTTAAAATTTCAATGGAAATTCTATTTCAATAAATTGAAGATGTCTTGGCAATCATTTTGTTGTTCACTTTTCCTAACTTCACTATACTCTCTTCTATCGATAATCTTCAGTAGTCCACTCCATCTAAATTAAAAGGGTAGAGTCCTGTCGCTCTAAAACCAGCAATAATATTTTTCAGCATGGTTTCACCCTGTTATTAAATTATTAAGAGCTTTTTCATGTTTAGTTTTCAACTTGGCCTCCATGATCCATCCAATTCTCTTGCCACCCATTTCGCTTTTATGGCTTTAAATACAGCCACGTCTAGTGGTTGCAGAATGTAGAGCGTTGGAAACAATGCCACTAAATGATCCCATTCTCCTTACAAAATCGGCTTAACTGCAAGGTCATGTGCGATTTGTGACCGTCTAAGAATACTATCACAGGTTTTTGGAATATTCAAAAAAGCAGCGGCAGTCATCCAGCCTCTTTCGGTTTTGCGATTGACCATGGCGGAGCA
Organism: Vesta saturnalis; assembly: GCA_036346205.1. Classification (NCBI taxonomy): domain Eukaryota; kingdom Metazoa; phylum Arthropoda; class Insecta; order Coleoptera; family Lampyridae; genus Vesta; species Vesta saturnalis. Next base: position 3,505,264 of record JARFJB010002032.1, read on the forward strand.
GAAGCAACTGCGGCAACCGGCAATCGTTCATATTTAAAAGAGTTAATGGAGGAGCAAACACTCCATCTGCCCTAACTGTGAAGAGAGTTGTGACGTTCTCCTTGTCAGATCTGACTCACAGTAGACAGATCTTCCTTTTGCCAAGACTAGTTCTGCCCCTGGTGCTAAGTTGAAGCACGTCTCATCCATATTAAAGATTTTGCGTGGATGTTGCAGAACGTCGCAATCATTTCCAAATAAATCCTTCCATCTTTAAACCACTGCTTAATTTTCTGTTCAGTAACGCTTCCTCGAGCTCTGTTGACATATTCTGCCCTTTTTGTTTAATTTGAGGATGTCTTTTAAGAGACGCAACCCATTTCTTTGATGGCGTATTGTCCTTGAGCATGGAGGTTGTGGGTCTACTAACTTGCGTGTCAGTTTCGTTGAGGATTTTTGGATAGTAGTCAAAGTCCGTCTTTAGTTATTAAACCCTATCAGTAGAGTGTATATCCACTACATAACTCTTCTTCCAAATCCAACCAAAACACTATGGTATCCACTGTGCCCATTGATTGGACAGCTTTGACAGTTTGTTCCTCAGTGTTGTACGAGGAACTTGAAATTCTAGCAGCTTTAGCAGGCTTCCTTAATCGCATTAAGCGCTTTCTGAACTTTCAAGGAATACTGGAATCGTTTTAATTTTTCCATATTGAATCTGGAAATTAGAAATCAACGTAAACTAAAATAATCCGTCTTGCTGTTAATCTGGCTTATTATATGCAATAGATAAATAATCATTTTGAACAGTATACTCAAGAAAACGAACAAAATACACAAATGGCCATAAGTGGTTAATACGGGTAACCCTCTATGGCCATCAGATATAGCGGTTCTCCATTCTCCTAACGCTACCACTTATGGCCATGTTAAATGTATCAAAACATTGTTTAAAGATTCATGTACATTTTACATTTAAAATTTAACATAAGAATCACCAGAATTTTCCAACAAGAATGTGTTATTAATAAATATGTTAAGGATGTTAACGGATAAAAAATGATATTACCTTAACAAAATTCACAAGGTTTCAATCGAAACAAAGCATACATGAATTCCACTTATGCGTTCACAATAAAAACAAACTCTACCGGCACTGCCAACTAATTATTTCGATTACTTAGTATTCATACTTTCTTATGTTGGCACAGTAATCACTTGGTTTCGACTTTCAAATTTCAAATTGCACCCACTAGCTTGTGATACATCATTTTGAAGGTATTCAAAATACAAATCCAACAGCGTTCAGAAAATTGATTTCCATCGCCCTATTTTGAAATTACAATCGAAAATGTCAATACAATAGTAATAAATTTTGTTCATTGATTTCATTGTTCAAGACAATACCCCTAGTTTATCAAGTACATATTTTTATCGTGTTTTTATCGATTTGGATTATTTTTGCTTTCAAAGTTCAGTTAAGGTAAGCCGTATATCAGTTCGTAATTTATTGCCGACTGCAACGATTTATAATCAAGTCTGTTTCGGTTAAGTTGTTGAATTTTGACAATTCTTTAATTCAGTGTGAAACATTGAATTTGAATAAAACCAAGAATCAATCATGGTTTACACTATTCAAGGAAGAGTTGAAATTATTTATTTGTATGGAGCCCAGAATAAGTGTGCTCGTAGCACAGCCCGAGTCTTCAACGAAACGCATCCTGAAAAAAATGTTGGATATCAATATGTGCTAACTCTGGTGAGAAAATTTGAAGAAACTGGCTCAATATGTAACAAAGTAAGAAAGACACCACGAGTTCTTAACGAAACAGCACAAATTGAGGTCTTAGGCCATTTTGCCGCTGAACCTACGACTTCAATTCCAAAAGTCGCTGCATTAACGAATATATCTGTTGATTCCATACACAAGACTTTAAAAACGTCACAAGTTCTTTCCTTACAAATTTATCATTATCCATGAACTCACTGAAGATGATTACGATAGGAGGATTCAATTCTGTGAAATAATGACTGCGATGATTCAAAATGACAGCAATTTGGTAAAGCATATTTGCTTCAATGATGAATCGACGTTCTAACTGAATGGGTTTGTTAATAAACAGAACTGTAGATATTGGGATCTTCAAAATCCTAATGTGTTCTTAAAGGGTCATGGGCAGTTTTCAGAAAAAATTAATGTCTGGGCAGGAATTCTTAGAAATGAAATAATAGGTCCTTTGTTTATCGAAGAAAATTTAACCGCTGATTTGTATTTAAATTTATTGGAAAACTACATTGATCCGCTTATAACTGAGTCCTTACACAATCAAGCTGACGAAGAAGGCAACCCACTGTTAGATGAAAGAAGTTTGCAGTATCAACAAGACGGTGCACCCCCACACTATGCGTTGGGTGTTCGCAAGTGTCTTAATCAACGGTTTCCCTGCAAATGGATTGGCAGAAGAGGCGCAATAGTATGGCCTCCCAGATCTCCCGACTTAACGCTATTGGATTTTTTCCTTTGGGGTTATTTAAAATCAATCGTGTATCGTAACCCTCAACCAGAAAATATTCAGGCCCTTAGAGCTAGGATCACTCAAGCTTGCCAGCAAATTACTGCGGAAACATTTCAAAATGTTTGAGAAGAATTCGTTAATAGATTTTTTTATTGTCTAGCTAAGAATGCAGAACATTTTGAGCACTTAATAAAGTGAGGTTACACGAATAGATTGTATTGTTGTTTACCTAAGAATAGACAATATTTTGAGCATTTAATAAAGTATTGTTTTTATCTTGAACAATGAAATCAATGAACAAAATTTATTCCTACAGTATTGACATTTTCGCTTGTAATTTCAAAATGGGGCGATGGAAATCAATTTTCTGAACGCCGTTGGATTTGTATTTTGAATATCTTCAAAATGATGTATCACAAGCTAGAGGGTGCAATTTGAAATTTTAAATTGAGGGGAGTGGGGTTTAAGGGGTGAAAAGTAAAATTCCATGAACACTGTTTTTGAATGTCCCCCTCGACATCTAAATTGACGTATTTTTTTTCTAGGTCGAGATTTCATTGCTAAAAAGAATATTAAGGGTGACTAGTTTTGAAATGAAAGCACTGTATATGTACTAATTCATTTGTGTCTTTTGTGCATATGAAGGTCACAGTTCTTAACGTTTTGAAATACCTCTACTTAGAACTCTATTCAGCCTTTTAGTAGAAAAGGGTACAAAAAATACCGAGAATTTTATAACTGACTTCAAACTGATACATCGGTCTAAAACTTTAAAACCCCTTTGCGAATTTGTCGGTTGCTAAATAATTTACTTAGAATTTTATACCTATCTTACTCGCCGAAAATTTGAAAAATATTCAATTTTGCCAAAATTTTTCATAAAAATGCTAAAATATGCATAAAACTCAAAATTATGCACATATTGCACAAGTATGCAATATAAGCAATTAATAATAATCAGCATTAATTAATTCTAATTGATACAACTCGTTAATGTAATTGACTCTTCATCAAAAGATGCAAACATTAAAATATACGGCCTGATTGATTTTACGTGTCCAAGCATATAGATATTTTATCATAAAAGATAGAAAAAAAGTTTAAGAGGCAAAAATACTCTACATTCAATTATTAATAATGCTACATATTCTGAAAAACAAATTACACAAAAACAAAAGAGCATCGCAAGACAGATGATTTTTTTTAATGGAACGGGCACTTTTTTTTAATATTCTGAAAGAGGTTTAAATTCTCTTTATAATGGTACCAAATAAGTTATTATTATTTTGGCAATTATAGTCACAATATTTTTTTAAAGTTTGTTTTCTGTATTCCTATAAATACGAACAAAAACAACAAAATTGAAACAATAGTCTTGGGAAACAAATAAAAAGCTGTAACAGATAAAAACTACATCAATACATATAAGGAGTTATTTCTAAACATTTGACGTAAAACATCTTTAACAACTCTTGAATTATGTGGTAGTGCCCCATCTTGCTGAAACCACATATCACGCCGAATAGCTACTGGTACGTCACCCAGCAAGTCATGAAATTCATTTGTAAGAAAGTTCCTGTACCTATCACCTGTAAGAGTTCTTCATAAAAATAAGGACTCATTACAAAATCATTCACATCGTCGAGCCATACGTTAACAGAAGATTTATGTTGATATCTGCATAGTCGTAATTGTCTAGGACTTATGTCATCCCAGTAGTGGTCGTTTTTCCTATTGGATATACCATTTCTTGTAAAGTATGACTCATCTCTCCAAACTATGACATTAACTAAATGACTGTGATTAATCAGCCATTCATAAAATGTTATTCGCCGTTGCTGGCCTCCGTCATTTAGTCGTTTTACTAATTTAATTTTGTAAGGCTTCATTTTGGTCCTTTTAAGTATTGAAAATATCTTGTAGTAGGTAAATTCTAAATCAACCACTGCTTTGCGTATGGAATTCCGAGGATGCGCTCGAAAGTACGCCAAAACAACAATTTCATCACTTTCCATAACACTTCGCCGATGTCTTTGCTGCACTGGTTTTGCACTAAACCGCTAGTTCTGCGTAAATTTTCTCCCAGTCTAGTAAAAATTCGAGGATGTGGTTGTCGTCGCTCGGGATGCAAATTTAAATACATTGCACTTGCCTCCAGCGTATTATCATTGCACCGAATAAAAACTCTTAACATATCCATTTTTTCATCATTTGTGTAATTATTATTTGCTTGCATTGTGACAGGTAATATTACGAGCACTCAATAATAATTTAACTGTCACAAACAATGCTCTAATATTGACAATTGTTTTTCATTTGTTTCCCAAGACTATTGTTCCAATTTTGTTGTTTTTGTTCGTATTTACATGAATACAGAAAACAAACTTTAAAAAATATTGTGACTATAATTGCCATAATAATAATAATAACTTATTTGGTACAATTGTAAAGAGAATTTAAAGCTCTTTCAGAATATTAAAAAAAAGTGCCCGTTCCATTTAAAAAAATCATTTGTCTTGCGATGCTCTTTTGTTTTTCTGAATATATAGCATTATTAATAATTGAATGTAGAGTATTTTTGCTTCTTAAACTTTTTTTCTACCTTTTATGATAAAATATCTATATGCTTGGACGCGTAAAATCAATCAGACTGTATACAACTTTCATATAATCCGCTCTTTATGCCTGGCATATAACTAACACGGCACTTTTACGTCTTATGACAATGAGATGACACATTTCTGATACATATCTTTCTACTGTCGATAATTTGGCATATACATCTCACTGAGATGTTTAATTAGATACTCTATGAAACGTTCCTGTGATAGTGAAAACGCGCCTATCTCTAACACATATTCTATTCATGTATCAGCTACAGCTTCTAGACGTTTCATTGACACGTCACGTCTGAGCTTTGTTTGAAACATCTCAGGCACCTTATTGACATATTATTTGGGATTAAAAATGCTTAAACTGTATTTTCGGTATTTTTGCATAAACGGGCGGCTTTGAATTTTTTTTAAGTTAACAGTATTTATGTCTATTAAACTTTATCTGACATGAAGTTTTAAACGTTATTCTGACATAGATTATTGTTTCTGTTTTGAAAATGTTATCTCTTTTCGTTATGAACGCATTAAAAAATGGCCGTAAAAATGTATTATTATTAAAACTATTTCCGTTCTTTCAATTTCCACTTTATAGGTTGGAATGTCGTGTATTGTTCCACACCACGTATTTTTAATGAATGTTGAAAATAACTGTAAGTATGCTGGTCACTTGTGTTTATTTATTCGTTGGGACAATGAAAACACTTTTACTTCATTTTAATAAAACTACTTAATATAATACACATATTTATTTTGGGTGTTACAGTTATAAAAATATAGGTTAGATACGTTATATGATATATTATATATATATATATATATATATATATATATATATATATATATATATATATATTTACGGTAGTCACACGTTCCATCTGTAGTTCTGCTTACACTAAAAGAGAGCGCTTATCCTACTATCTACCTTAAATAAGGTAGATTAGGTTCTCCTACACTTATTAAAGTTTCCCTCCTAAATATCCTTTTAGATACTCACCTTACGGGTTCTCTGTGAACGTAGCAAAGCTACTGGTTCAAATAGGATAAGCTCTTGGATAGGAATACTGGGTTCAGTACTGTTTGAAGATAATGCTTCGTTTTCTTCCATATTTGGTAATATTTCCGGTGTTAGTGGCGGAGTATTTTGTAATGTGTTAGGAAAGATGTTTTCAATAGGACGTTGCACGGTATTATTCGATGGATGAGACGACAAATTTTGATAATTAGGAGTATTCTTTCTAGTATAAGAGAATTGTGGCAAAATCCGCTTATATGTGTTTGGTGCAGATGAAACGGTCTTCTTTAAAGGAATTTCCGATTTCTGTATTTGGTTAATATGCCTCTGTATAACATATCCTTCGTCTAATTCTATTAGGTAATGAAGTTTCCCCAGTATTTTAGAAACTTTGCCTGGCTTCCATTTTCCATGTGTAAGAACGTGCGACAACCCTTTCTCCTTTTCGTGGAAGTGGTACATCTGGATTATTGTACGAGCGGGATTTTAAAGGAGGTTTTAGAGCATCAAGTTTTTTGCGAATTTGTGTTTAAATACAGACTTTCCAGAGTTCAACGGAGTTGCCCTAAACTGAAAAAGGATTTCACGAATTTATTCGTTAAGTGGCGACTATTCGTTATCCATTGCACGGAGTTTCTTTTTAAGAATCTGAACAGAGCGTTCGGCTTGACCATTAATGGCGGGGTGTCCTAATGAAATAAACTTCTGTTGGATTCCGTTGCTTGCGTAGTAATTAAAAAATTCATCCCTACTGTTATTTATTATTATCAAATTATATTTAACCAACACTATTGAACTTGCTTTCATAGGTGATATGTAATAGCGTTGACTGAAAACTTATAGAGACTCGCGAAAGGGCAAGGCGTTTTGTGCATAAAATTTGCTCTGGCGGATAGGAGCGCTGAGGTCGCAAGTCGCTGCATTTGCTCCAGGAATTCTCAGTCACGTCTAGAACGTTACATGTGATGCTTCGCTTATAACGTTGTATGCGCATACGCATTAGTACATCGCCCGCTAATTCGTTTAGGAGAGGAGCAAGTAAAAATGAGTGCAGCAATAACGCGCCTTAAAACAAATCATTGTTGCTATTTATATTGCAAAGAAAATGCGCTAATTTTTAAGAGACAAAATGAAGTTTTGTCAGCAATTTCCGCAAAAATGAAGATCATTGTTGTAATAGTTGGAAGCAAAATTGCGAAATATAAATGTGACAAGCATTTAAGTTTTTCAGATTTGCGATCAATAAAGTCCATGTTTATAGTGAAAACATTTTATTGTCGCGAAATATAATCATGTAACAAAAGGAAAAATTTTACGTAATAAATTCCTCCGGTCGCCATGAGACACTTTGCGGTACTATATATTTTTGTCATATATGCTATATTTTACCTTTTCTGTAAAATAATTGTAAATTTATGAGTAACAACATAAATTTCTTTCTATTTTCTAAATTTTAGCAGACAGTCAAGCCAACAATAAAGACATTCGCAAAAGACTTTTTCTGACATGGATGGTAAGCTTATTAATTATCATAATAAACCGTAAATGTATAAATGCATTTTTAGAAAACAATCCGACATTACAAATGATTCACTATGTTCCAAAGAGAAAAGATCTCGTCAGATGGACACAATATCTGGTTTGTTTAAATTTTTCTGTTATTTTAATTTTAAAGTTAATATTATTTTTTTAATATTCAGAGGTAACGTAACAAAGGGGAAGTCTCCAATTTTCTATTAGGCCACGTATATAAAGCATTAACGCTGTATTAGCAGGCATACCTTTTCGTCCAAGATGGCCAAGATCTTCAAATCCTTCTGCAACATCTTCTTTTGTATTAAAATGTACCTCTTTCTTGAGAGAAATTTCATCTATTAAAAAAATTAAAAAAATAATATTAACTTTAAAATTAAAATTACAGAAAAATTTAGCTAAAATTTAGAAAATAGTAAAGAAATTTATGTTGTTACTCATAAATTTACAATTATTTTTACAGAGAAAAGGTAAAATATAGCATATATGACAAAAACCTAATATAGTACCGCCAGGAGAGGTGTCTCATGGCGGACCAGAATGGGGATATAATTATTGCTGTGAAATGCATCTGTTTGCCTTTATCTTGAGGTCTTACATCAGCAATAGCGCGGCGAATTGTCGCTAATATTCGCCCCAATAAATTACCAAAAATTATATTTCCTAACTGCGCTTCTTTCGGCCCAACCGTAGGGTCTATTGAATGTTCAAACTTAGGTATATTTAAGTATAAATGGCATATATACTCGTAAATCACGGGCATTTATACAAAATTACCATGTAGTTTTATTTCAATTTTAAGTTCAAACCTCAATAGATAACATTTAACTTTGAAAATAAATAAATGAATAAGCAAACTAGTAATAAACTTACCTTGATAAAATTTTATAGGCACGGCATTCTTTCGTAAAATTTTCCGCTTTTGTTGAATGATTATATTATCGGAAATAAAATGCTTTTCACACAGGACTTTATTACCTAACTCTGAATTATCCGTTAGGTACACATTTATATTTCCGCAATTTTGCTTCCACTCACTTAAAATGTCTTCATTTTTTGTCGAAAATTTGAAAAAACTTAAATGCTTGTCCTTTTTCGCATTTTCTTTGCAATATAAATAGCAACAATGATTTGTTTTAAGGCGCGTTATTGCTGCACTCATTTTTCTGCTCTCTAAACGAATTAGCGGGCGATGTACCAATTCCTAGAGCTAGCTCTACAACTCGAAGTTTATTAAAAATAACAGAAAACATATACGTCCCAATTGATTCCAGAAAATGCGAGTTGCATATGCAGCACAAATTTTCTCTCACTCGGTAGCAACAACTGTAAAATCGTTGGTTGACACTAAACAGCTTACTTCAACCGCAGCATCTAATACCGCTCAGTTTGTTCAGAAAGTAGATGAAATATTTGACGCTTTAAACAGTCGATATTTGGGTGATAGTAGAAGAAACCGACGACCATTGTCTGTTTTTAATAATAACGCGCAAAACATTTTAAAGGATGGCCTTAATTTTTTTAGAAGTTTAAAAGTTTTTGAAAATGGAAGACTACGAACAAACATATATTTTATTCAAGGATTTCAACTTTCTATAAAATCAATTTTAATGTTGTGGGTCGATTTAAAAACCAATTACGACATTAAATACTTATTAACTTCATTCTTGAATCAAGATCCGCTTGAAAACTTTTTTTCTGTAATGCGGACAAGAGGCGGTTATAACCCAATGCCCACTGTGCGTCAATTTCGAATTGCCCTTCAACATTATGCTAATATTCGGCTGCAAATTGCTGTGGATAATGGCAATTGTGACACTTTGGCCGATTTTAGACGTTTTAAGCAATGAGGAAAATGCACATGACATTTACACCGCACAAAAAACTGCTTTGAATGTTGATAAAAATATGAACGACATAATAGTACAAGAAAATGAAGAATTTCAAGAAGATGATATACTTGAAGAAGTAATAGAAGAAGAAATAAAACCTGTAACTTTAGAAAGCACGACACAGGCTTATGTGGCAGCTTTTGTGGCGCATAAAATTTAAAAAAAATTTGATTGCGAAATTTGCAAAAAATATTTATTGACAGAATGTGATTTAGTAGATTCTAATTATATATTTATAATAAATAAGGACTTTTCAAAATCAGGATCAGCAAAGTTTTTAAAGAAACCTTGTGTTTCATATTATAAATCTTTTGCCTTATTATTAGAAAATTTTTTTATTAATTTTGAAAAGTATAAATTCAAAAAAGAATTATCAAAAAATATAACGGAAAGATTAAAACCGTATTTAAGTAAAATTAATGTTTGCAATTGCCATAAACAAATATTCTTTAACATTTTTATGAAAATGATGATGTACCGAAGTTTCAAGTGGGAAACGGAAAAAATTCGAAAAGTGATAATCAACAAAAACAAAATAGAAAATTAAGAATTCTATAGATTTAGACATGCAAGAGAAGAACGAGGAGGAAAATAGTGAGCTCTCTGAAATGAGCATTTTGTATTAAGGAAGTGTCTGCGAAAGATCACAATTTAAGTATACAAAATACCAAGTGTATTGTGTTGGAGAATAAAGAAAATATTGATGCCATCTGCAAAAAAAGCACGCTTGAAATTTGCTCTAATTTTTATGTTGCGGGATATTTAGCTTATAAACTTTTAAAACAGTATAAATGTCAATTTTGTGAAATACTTATGTTGAAATCACACGCAGACATTATTAACGAAAGCGAAATATTTTTACTTCATAAGAATTATGGTTGTGAAAATCCATAAAATTCCTGAAAAGGCCCACGCAAAGATTTACGGATCTTGTTAAAGATATTTATATATTATTTAATGTCGCTTTTGATAAGCAAAAACACTTATCTGGTCTAAAAGAACATCTAAAAGCTTATTCCCAAGAAGGCTTGAGCCAGAAGCAACGATTGGACATAATGGAATAAAATGATTATTCATCATAATATTCGCTTGAAACTGCTAATTATAAATCTTCACAACACACGAGAAGGAAAGTTGCAATTTAGCAGAGCCGATAAGCTAATAAGCAGTGTACAAGAACATTATTAGATTTCTGGGGGAGGAGGGTGATATTTTAATATTTTTATGCAGTTTTCCTTTAGAACATGAGTTCTAAATACATAAAGTCAAAATTTACATCGATTGGGACTTGTATCTCGATAGCTCAGTTCAAGGGCGTAGCCAGGATTTATAACAGGGGGGAACCATGGTCCATGGTCGTTCAAAATGTAAAATTTTAGGATAAAAAGAAAAGGCAAATGAAAACAAAACTTTGAGATTTTAATTATACTTAAATTAAACTAATAACATTTTTCTAGGGTTTAAACTAAATTTATCCAAAACTTTCTTCACTATGCAGTCCTGATTTTCCTTAAAAAATTTTCGATGCACACTCATCAAACACAACCCAGTGAGTCTGTCATCACCCATTGTACTCCTGAGCCAGGTTTTTACTCTTCGCAGGGTACTGAACGGTCTTTCCACGGTAGCAGTAGTGGATGGGAAAGCACTTAATATTAGCAGTGCGTGTCTTGTTGCAGGGAAAAAAACATTAGCTTCCTCCAAAAGTGCAGCCACTTCAATGTCCTTTAATTTGTCTTCTGCTAAATTCTTTTCTTCCACATATTGTACCACAAATCTAATTCTGCAGAGACTTCACCCAACTTATAAAATTCCATGAAAGATTCTGCATTATTTTTGAAATCTTTGAAGCCATTTTGAGCATGCTTGAAGGATGAAGATAAGTTAAAGCAAAAGCAGGTGTATTTTGTTGGAGAATCTAGCATCCAAAGACAAAGTTAAAGAATCAAGATAGGGGATGATTATTGACCGCTTCCAGTATTCAACTGCAGACTCAGATCGTGGATTACTTCTGTGTACTTGCTTTTGAGTGACTCGTGATACTGACAACTCAACCCCTACTTTCTCTGCGATATCAAGTGATTTTTTAAATAATTCATAAGAAACATTTTCGACATCTTGTCGATCTTCTTTGATTACATCTAGAATATCATCAATATGTTTCTTTACCATAACCAAATCCATACTTTTACCTTGTAAAACGTTTACAACGGGTTCCAAAATTGCAGAGTATCTTGCAATTATGTTTAAGCCTAAGATGAATATTGGTTTAGTAACTGCACAGTGCAATTGGTAGGCAGATTTTCTTGATGCATAGTTTCCTTCGACAGATAGATGTTCTAGTGCTTTAACAATGTCAGTGAAGCTTTCTGAAAATTTTTATGCTCTTAATTTTTCCGACCATCTGGTCTCACAGAGCCTTGAAAGATTTGGAACCGATTTCCTACGGGCTGGCGATTCACGAAAGAAGGTTATTGTGTCTTTAACCGTTGCAATTGTGTTTCTTATTCCTGGTAGCTTGCTAGTATCATTGACCACAAGATTTAGTCTGTGGCTGGAGCAATGTAAAAATAAAGATTTAGCGTACTTTTTTTAAGAATGGCCTGTACACCACCTTCTTTGCCGGCCATCGTGGAACAAATCCGAATCCCACACAATTATCGGCGGAAAAATTATCTTCTAAAAAACTTTGAATTGCGCTAGCCTACAAATTCGTCCCTGATTATTTTTTGGCTTTCATCATAGAACCTTAATCCAATAGAAAGCTGCTCTTTTCCAGCGATATTTGCTGTTTCATCAGCCATTACAGCATAAGCTTTTGCCCGTTTACAGTCTTCGATTATTTTTTCTTTGATAACTTCACCGCATAATTGTATGATCTCATTTTGAATTGTTGGTGAGGTACAGACTGCGTTTTTTTGAGATTTATCCAAGTGGCTCTTTAGCTTCTCATCACCAGAGTCAATCCTCAAATTTAAAAGGTCAAAGAAAACTCCCTCATTTCCTTGTTTTCCTCTAAGGGCAAATCATGAATTCCACAAAATATTATGCATAAAATAATTGCTGACAATATTTGTTTATTTTCTTCAATCGTCTTATGGTGCCCTATTTGCAACTGGACATGAACAGGAGCATTTTCAAGAAATGCTTTTGCAGCAGCTGTTGAAGATTTGTGGTAATGGCTGCCAACGTGCTTTCTACAATCTTCATGTATATCCTTAAACTTCATGTAAGGCCTTACCATAAATGACCCCAAATACTCCTTTAACTGTAGCAATTCTTGGCGGAAATAAAACACAATACAAACATAGAGCACCTTTCAAACGACTTGAGTACACCAACCATGGAGTATATTGATCTAACCAGCGATGGTTAAATTTTCTTTTCAAGTGAATGGCATCAGAAGAAAATCGTAATTGGATGATGGAACGCAAGGGTTTGTCAACAATTCCTTCTTTTTTCAGAAGGCAAGTTATTGGCAAAACTAACATAACGACCAATGTCATTTTCATGGTAGCCATCGCGTTCTTCAGTTTGTTTAGAGGTCCCAGTTCCAGAGACAGCTTCATGTAGATTTGAAGAACTACTTGAGCCTCCTTCAAAAATAGATTCCGATTTTGATGTTCCGACCATTTTATTTTCATCTTCATCACAATCATTGCTTCCACTTCCACTACTGTCATCATGAACTTTTTTCCGTTTTAGAGATTTTTGACCTAAAAATAATAACCTAATATCATTCTTGTTCTTAGTCTCTAGTATAAAAATTAGTATAAAACAACACTACCATGTAATGATAGCTTATAATGTGGGTATCCGATGTTAATATTTTTTCTCTAGATTAAAAACACAAAATGAAATTAATAGCACGTATAAAATGTATTGTAATTTTTGTTATAATTAGAAGGCAAAAAAGTCGGCATCATAATAATGAAAAATATATAAAGTTATATTAATAATGCACAGAATCTTTTGCCAAAGCTAATAAAAATTGTTTCACAAAGATACAAGCAAAGAGTAAAGAGCAATTGGCAATTTTGTAAAGGGCTGCAATTGAATTTTTTTCCAAACGTTGCGATACAAATAATTTTGAACAAAAATTAACATCGGATATCACATATTTACATTATAAGCTATCATTACATGGTAGTTTTGTTTTATTTGGTGCTGGTCGAGCAACCAATTTTCAAATTTTTGGACCATTTCTAATGGAATGACTAAAGTTTTAATTAAAATTTAATTTTCTACTGAAATTATTTAACTTACCTTTTTGTAACCAATTTCTTATATTTTCTTTTCTGTGATTTCTGTCTCTGTATTCTGTGGTAAAACTATTGTTACCGATTTCCCTCTTGTTTCTCAGGCAATAATTTAACACTGATAACTATTCACATCAACTTTATTTAAAACCAATAAAGTTAACAAAACAAACACAAATATTCACTTTCTCAACACTTTTTAACTATTCCGCTTTTAAATCTCGCGCCTCGCTTTCTATTCGCCGTATGCAACTTCGTATCCTGCACTATGTACTGTACTGTACTGTCTGTCTTCGCGCCGGATAGGCAATTTTATATACCCTTTTTGAGCCTAGAAATTGCCAGAACATTCGCATCGCCGGTTCCCGTATATTCCTCACTTGTATCTCAATTCTTCTCGAAGAAAACCAGTGGCGTTTCGTTACACTATTAAATAGGACACTGTCGCTAGACAAGAGCACAAGACAAAAAAAAGTGACAATTTTTTTACCATTTTTCTCAAAAATGTCCGACTGTTAAGTGGTTGAATCGAACACTAAAAATTGACGTATCCTGAGAGTAAATAGAACACTCGTTTTTATCCAATTCTGGTGTGGGACAATTCTGGTGTGCACCAATTCATTAAATGCATAGATCGAAAACGATATTAATATATATTTAGCACTAAGTCAGTTTTTCAAACAGCTTTGTTTTTTGCTGATGAAATATATTTTAGTGACAAAGGAAACACGAATAATTTTATTTATTAGAGCTTATTAATTAATTTTTAAATGTTCATAAAAGCAACCAAGCGACCACAACAATAAACAGAATATATAAAACAGATAACAAAAAAAATATGCAGAACAGAAAAATATGTATATTTTAGATTTAATTTTTTGTTTATTAAAATTTAAAAATTATTTAATTTATTTTTGCTCTTCCATGGGAGCAGTTGTTCCTCCTGCCCTTCTGCTACGCCCATGGCTCAGTTGGTTAGTGAGCCACCCTAGTAAAGTGAATGTCGTAGGTTCAAATTCTACTCGAGTTAAACTTTTTATTTATGTATGTAATAAAATTAAAGTAATTTTTTTTATGAAGTTTTATTAAAGCATTATTTTTAAATTTTAAATACTTTGATTATATGCTATTACAAGGTTTAATTGACGTGAAAACCAATAAACAAGTATATAATTGATATAAGGAAACATAAATATTTATATACTTAAAACGTTGATAAAATTAATGTGACCTTTATTATGAATTACCCTGTATACGTAAATTAAAGTAAATTGTTTAATGAAATGTTTATGAAACCACTTTTTTTTGTTTTCAATACTGTAATTTCTTATGAAATTACAACGTTCTATTGACGTGAAAACCAACAAAGAAGTATATAATTAATAAGAGGAATGCCCTGTATACGAAAATTAAAGCAAATTTTTGAATGACGTGAAACTTGTTTATCAAAGCATTTTTTTTATTTTAAACACTTTAATTTCTATTTTTCCATATGCATTACAAAGTTTTATTGACGTTAAAACCAATAAACAAATATATAATTAATAACAGGAAACATATAAATATTTATATACTTAAAATCGTTCATAAAATTAATGTGATCTTTTTCTGAATTAACCGTAACGTAGTTTAAAGTAAATTTTGTATGAAATGCTGATCATTAGCATTATTTTATTAAATACTTTAATTTCAATTTTGATGTGCAATACAAAGTTTTATTTGAGTTAAGAACAATAGATACATAGAAAATTTACGTACTTAATTATTTATTTTACTAAGAATCGTTCAAATAAAGATTAATTCCTCGAATCATTTCTAATATAAGAAGTAACTGCTTATCGATTTCTTGCGATGTTTGTATAAATGTTATTATCACGAAAATTTCATATCATAAATTCTGTTTTAATACGATGGTGTCACCTACTACAGTGGTTTAGTTTTATATTAATAGGAACGCGAGAGTGCCATATAGCACAAAATTTTACGTTACGTTGCATCTCTAATTATGATTTTATCAATGGTAAATAGTCTGCAATTTAAAAAGCTAGATATAATTTTTACCTACAGCGTAAGACATTCTAACAGTTACAGGAAATGCTTGAACTTGCTTAACCATACTATTGATTAGTTTCCTATTTTAATGTAATACGACATGAATTTTGTGTTTTAAATGATTGTTTGTTAAACATACCATATTTAAACAAATGTATTGTATTTATATTTAATTCGGTATGAAGGTATTTAAGATATTTACACTGTAAACCCTTTTATATTAAATTAATTTGTTAAATTTAAAAGCAGTAAATTAAATCATCAGATTTTAATATATAGAACTAAAAAATTGATTTTCGATTTATGAAAGGTAAGTTTTTTATATGAATAAGCATAAAGTCTATATTTAATAACAATCATACCAGGTAAAATAGCTTTGTCACACTAGACTTCATACTTTGTTTGTAACCTTATTTGATTTTCACTGCAAATTGAATTTTCGTGTTTCTAAATGGAACGTGTTTGGTTTAATAAACAACACGGTTTTAAACAAGAATGGGTTATTATTTGAATTTATATATTTGATGTTTTATTTCTTTATGCAACAGTTAAAAACAATTCTTAATTAAATTTAATTTCCTATAAATTTTACGACAAAAAGAGCGATGTAAAAGTTCAAAGCAAATATTTTATGCATTGATGTTCATCCAACCTAAAACATTGAACTTATATTCCCAGTATTTGCTGGAAGCGTTCTGTTTCTTTTTCTAAATGTACATTACGGCCATAATGTCCTCATTATTTTAATATAGAAATTTATACAATGTACAAATAAAGCACTTTTGAAATATAAGGCTCTACAGTTTCACAAGAAGTAATTAAAATTTTCCGCAAATTAAATTTATATTATTTATTTTACACTTATTTGTGTTTTAATTAAATGAAACAAAACTATGAATGGGTTAATAGTATCTGTGGTGTCTTTTTTAGTATGTGCGCAAAAAATAGAAAAACATATGTATTAAATACAATATACATAGGTGAACTCGGGGCGGAACGGGGTATTTAATACTTAACAATATTATTCTGAAAAAAATTTTAATAATTAAAAAAAAATTGTAATACAAGTATTCTTTGTCTCATATTCTTTCCATTTAATAGTATAAATTTCAAAAAGTACAGTACGTAACTAGTGAAACAGGTTTATAAAAAAAGTGCACATTACCCCGTTCCGCCCTAGGGGTGGGGCGGTATGGGGTAGTGATTTAATATATTGACAAATTCTCAAATTAGAATTGCTTCATCATCCTCGTCTTCGAAACCAGCATAGGGAGGTTGATGGCCACCTTCCTGACTTAAGCAGTTTATCCATACCTTCAATAGATTTTATAAAACTAACTCACAATACCAAAAACTCTAAATCGTCTTAATCTATCATCACTGCTGGAACCATCGATTTCGTGCAAAATCTTTTAAATTTACCTTTGACTCATGGCGTTTAGTTGTGGTATTTGTTATTTGTTCCGCTTGTCTTAGTATCAAATGGTTTCTTTTTGAATAACTTTGACGCTTTCTATATTTTTTCTCTCTTCTTCTTCTTCTTTCCTTCTCTTATTTTCCTGTAACTCGTCTTTGTCCGGGAACTCCGTTAAAATGACAGTTTTACCTTTTTTCCGAACTGGTCTTGCAAGTTTTACTTGCCACCTTTGGGAAGGGCATAATTAGCTTAGGTGATGCTAATTTGAATGCAGTTTGTTCTACTGGGGAATTTGGAATCTTCTCAAAATGAGCAGCCAGCTTTTGGTTCACCAGAATGCTGAGGGCTATTAATCTTCAACGGTTTATTATTTTTAAATAATTATTATAATAAATATTTGGATCAAGTTTTTCCTGGTCGATATTTGTATAGGGCGAAGGGTGCTATTTGAATTTGGCACTCTAGTCCTGATCTAACACCTCTCGATTATTTTATCTGTGGGGTTATTTGAAAATAAAGCATACAGTAGACCAAAATTTAAGAATGAGTTTAGATGTTACCCATACAGAATTATTATTGCTGAAAATGCCGATTACGAATTTTTGCAATTTTAATTCTTTGAGAATTTGTAAGACCGTTTAGAGTATTTAAATTGTCAGATAGTAGAAGCGTAATTTTAACAGTCTTATTATAATCTCTTGTAATTCATGTAATATTTTTTGATTAAAATTAATAAATTGTTGTTGTCGAATTATTCAAGATTTGTTATTCATTAGTAATAACACAAATTTATCGATAAATAACTCGAAAATATACTTTTACAGCAGTTCTGAAAGCATGTTGCCGGGCAATAAAACATTGCAATGTAGAGGTTCAATTTGTATCCAAAATTTAAACTTGAAGTAATTCAAAAATGTAACAATATACATGATGTCCATATTAAAAGCAAATTGAATTTAATATTCCAGTGTAACGGGCGTGAAATGATACAGTAAATCTGACTGCATTTTCTGGATTCCTTGGATCCTTTTAGAAAGGATGTCCAAGTTTATTTAATAACATAATATAACCGTTGATGGAGCACTCAAAAGATTCCATAAACTTTATCCACTAACTCGTATATTTAATCGTGTTTTGAAAAATACGCTGACCGTTTATTTTCATTCCAATTTTATTTTGTTATATGAATACTATTTATAAATTTTGG
This sequence comes from Vesta saturnalis, assembly GCA_036346205.1. Lineage (NCBI taxonomy): Eukaryota > Metazoa > Arthropoda > Insecta > Coleoptera > Lampyridae > Vesta > Vesta saturnalis. The sequence goes on from JARFJB010002032.1 coordinate 3,523,746, forward strand.
TATTTCTTCTGTAAGTATACATATTTTTATAATCTGATTCTTTTCTCACGACATTATCATACTACGTTTGATCAAAATTTAAGGGTTTAGCTTTTTGGATTGCATTCAAGATACCGGGTAATTTATTTATTTGCAGAAATTGTTGATTTACATAACTTTACATGGCAACTTTTTAATTGTTTGGTTATGTAATAAAAACTTTAACGTAAGTTCATTTTAAAAAATGTTCTGCAATATAATGTAAACTTTATTTGTGTACTGAGGTCACTCCATCTTAGTCCCAAATCTTCTCACATCTAAATGATTTATATTAAAATTAATATTAAAAGGAGCAATCAAATTGCTTGCTAGATAAAAAACTTAGAAATTACGAGGGATACAGTATTTAATGTCCTTAGCGACAGAATACAACCTTATTTTTCAACATAATGCTCTTTAACGTGCAAAGACAACTTATGACATCCTTATGTTCAAGCATAGCAATCTCTGCTTGAAAACTTTTGATCACAGAAAAATCTGCACATCGTGCCTTAAAGTACGTCATCGCTCTCAAATGTTTGTTCCCCGAAGACTATTTTAACTTTAAGAAAAATAAATATCACTGGGATGGTAGCAGGAGTAAGATGAATGTCCATTAACTTCAAACCCAGCGTCATGAATTGAATTCATAGCAAAATAAATGTGCTTTTTGAAATTTCATGGAGGCGTTGTCTTGATGAAAGAGAATTCCTCGTTCAGTTTTCCTCTTCTTCTAACACTTCTTTAATGCAATGTACGAAAGTTTTAGTAAACTAATGCTAAAATTAATATTGACCAGATGATTGTTGGCCACGTTCAAAAAATCACTCAGTAAAATTCCTTCGGCATCCCATAAAACTGTCAGTCATCATTCTATTCTAATATACCCTTCAACGAAATTTTATGATGAAATTTTTAATGACGCCACTTCTACTTTGTTAATTTGCACTGAGCGATCGAAGTGATGAACCCAAGTTTCGTTAACCGTAACATAGTGATTGAGGAAACAGTAAGTACAAGGCTAACATTGGGTCAAGAATGTGACCTCAAATAATATTACGGCTTCAATTCGGGGTATCAATTATTTGACACTTTACTTAGATGCCCAAAATAGTCAATTATTATGGTTCCAATCCTACTACTTGAAAGGCCTGTTATCTCCGCTACACGTCTCGTTGTTAATCGACGATCTTCTCTGGCCATGTCATTCACAAGATCAATATTTTCTTGAGTACATGCAGAATGTGGCCGACCAACAGAAAGTTCAAGCACGCCAACCATATCGGTATGAATTTCTTTAGATGTTAAAGCTTTATTTTGTAGGTACTTGATGACAGCATGAAGCTCACTATTTTTCATTTCCCAAAATTCTTCGTCCAACCACTATTTTCAACTTATACAACTTTGAATCTATTAAAACACGACTATCCAAATTTGGCAGTTTGTTTGTCAATAAAATAACAAAACAAGTGCGGTTATTAGGGCAACAGCCATCTATGCTAGGGATAACAAATACTGTACATCCCTCGTAATTTCACAAATACAGGGTGGCCCATAAGCTCACGCCAACACAGTCATATATTTTTAATGGAACATCCTATATATTACTCCAGATATGAATTCTCCTGGCTTCCTATATTATCACAACAAAATTTCAGCATCTAATACCGAGTGCCTTCAAAGATATGACAATTTCTTTGTATGAATGGACATGTTGAATGGATATGTTGATCACTCACTATCCCTTTCAAGAACAAACGAAATTAATTATTATTTGTTGTAGGATGTTTTATGTATATGCGTCTATTTTATTTTATACAGAAATGGCTACAGAAATATGGAAGCGTTTAATACTAGTATGCTCCAAAATGAGAATCGTAGCTTTTTTCGAAATTTTCAAATAGAACACCCTATATTTTGTATCGGCATGAGATAGCTTATTTCCTACGCTATCAATTTTATTCTTGAAATTCTTCTTTATCCGAAACTACCCGTTATTAAGTAAAACTAGGCGTAAAAATTATATCTTTTAAAGGGAATGTATATTTTATTCCTATTGGGTGCGAAATAAATATATAAGTTCCAGAAATATTCATTAAAAGCTGTTATTAGACATATATTTCTAATATTAATAATACCATTTCAACAATTTTAATATTGAAATATTTTTTAATACGCCCTTCTACTGCGTTAAAATACGTTAGACATGAAGCGTAAACTAAGGCGAGTACAAAAAACTATTGTTATCATACTTTTTTTGGAAAAACAAGATAAGGTATATAATAGGTGACCATGGGTGAAAATGTGATAACCGTCAAATAAATAAACATTAACGCTTCAATTTACGTATCAACTATAAGTTTTGTACACTGTTACTTACGTATTGCCAAATACTAGTATTATTTACTTGCGTTACAACTATTTTTAAGTGATTTTTGCTGATAAAAGGTGCTTCTTGTGATGGAGTATCACAAAGGTGAGCTCGTAGATATGATTTTTATACTAGGTGAATGCCAAAGACACTCTTTTCTGGCATGTCGAGTTTATGCAGACTGTTATCCCGAACATCCCGTACATCTAGACAAGAGGAGCCTGGAAAATTTATTACAAAGATTTATACAAACGGGACATGTAAACCATACAAAAACAGTTAAGAGTAGATCCGTTCGAAGTGAAGAAAATGAATCATGTGTTATGTTATCTGTTGTCAAAAATCCTTCAGTTAGTCAAAAAGCAATTAGTTCTGCTGTAGGTGTTAGTGAACGACGCGTTCAAAGAATTTTGAAGGATAACCGTTTTCAGGCGTCTGACATACAGTTTTGTCAACAACTATTTCACATCGATTTGGAGAGACATGTCGTTTTCCTATTCAGATCAGATTCGGAGGATTTTCAGACAGGTTGACTATCAACACAAATGGTCAATAAATGTTTGGGGTGGAATTATTGCTGAACATATTATTATTATTTTTTTAACGGGCATTTGACTGGTGCTATTTATCTTGATTTTTAGCAAAATCATTCGTAAAATCTATGTGCAAATTTTCCAATAACTGTGACGAATGAAATGTGACTACAACACGATGGAGCCCCGCCCATTATTCTGTTCACATCAGGGACCATCTTAATTCATTCTTTCCAAATCGTTGGATTGGCAGAGGAGGACCTTGTAACTGGCCATCCGTATCCCCCGATTAAACTAAACTGGATTTCTTTTTGTGGGGATATGTTAAGTAGATCTTTTACCAAAAGCCGCCAACTACACAAGAAAATGTGCGACGAAGAATAAGGAACGCGTTTAATACTATTACGCCCGACATGTGCAGAAGAGTAGCAAGGTTTTTTGAAACCCCATTCAGCTTGTGCCTCCAAGAAAACGGAAGACATCGAACATAGATTTTAATTAAAAAAAATTGAAATTCCAGATTGATATCAAAAACTTTATTTATACATGCGTTAACGATGTCACAATAATTTTGAAATAAAGCTATTCATAAGTTTGATATATCTAATAACAGCTTTTGAACTTTGAAACATATCAGTATAATTACAAATATAAAAGATGTTGCACACTTTATTCGGCACCCAATAGGAATAAAATATACAGGTGTCCCTTTAAAAGATATAACTTTTGCGCCTAGTTTTGATTAATAACGGGTAGTTTCAGATAAAGACAAGTAGATATACTAGGCTGGACCTGTCTCACTTTTGTCACTAGATTTTTCACCAGATTTGGAAAAATTCGCCAAAAAATTCACTAGATTTCAAGGTTAGTAACATTGCCTGCTTCAAGGTCACCGCTTCAAGGCCACGTGGTAGGAAAGGTTGGTAACACTGTCGAGTCTCTTCAAGGTCCCCGCTACAAGGTCGCTCTTATTGCCAAGGTTCTTAACGTACACACACCCCACTTCAAGGTCAATCGTTTTTCAAGGTCGCTCACATTGCTTATCTTCAAGGTCATCCATGCTCGCAAGCGCCCTTCTCTTCAAGGTCACACGCTCCATGCATGGAAGTATATTCCTCAAGGTCATTGAAGTAACTAGATATATATAAGGTGTTCCCCTATTTGAGAAAATCTACGATATTCGTTTTGGACCATACTGTATACGATACTTATCTTTTTTGGTATTTTTAAGGTGTTGCCACGTGTCTAACCAGCAAATGGCATAAAAAGAATGAGTGAGCGCGACTAAACTCAGGCGTACGGTCCGAAGACCGCAGAGCACTCGGATGCGTGGTTGTTGTGGAGGTGTAGCTTAAATTGATAGTAGTCTGGTTAGATAGGAACCGGATATGATTAGGCGCCACAGGCTTTAATAAGGAAGTACTCAACTAGCGTTGAAAGGAGAGTAAACCCTGTAAAGCCTGGATTTACAAAAAAAAGAAAAGAAAGAAATAAGGATGAAAGGAGGAAGTAGAAATGAGTCGACAAATCCCCCGATAAAGTAATTTTTATTGTCGGTATTTTGACAAAAGAATAAAATGAAAAAAAATGTATATTAACAGTCCACCAAAGCCCACGATGGCAAGCAGTGAGCCTCAGCTTATGCCCACGACAAATTATAATTTAAATTTCAATTAAAATAAAAATACAAGTAAAATTATTACATGCCCCCTTCCGGCCGTTGTAAGATCTTACTATTCGTACTCGGAATTGGCTAATTTCACACAATCCCAATGGGATGTTCAGTAAGAGAAAAAAATAATAAAGAATTTAATTAAGGAACGTGCTTGCCTTACGCGTCACACTGTATATAGTAAATAGAAAAGCTTGTTCGGTCCACAGTAAATAACTACAACAATCTACAAAGTAGTCAAGAAATTTATAGGAAGTAAATTGGCCCGAACAACCTTGCCCACAAGAAAAGTAATGTACATAACACATAAAGATTATGAGATAAAAATTACAAATTCATATAAAATTAATTGTTTAACATTTGCACTAGTTCACGTAATTCAGATAATCGTTACACCCGCCACCCGGTATATTACAATTATAGTAGGAGTTAAATCGTTGGTTGAATGTAGCCACAGAAGTTAGAATTAATTAGTCCCAAAATGGAAGCTAAAAACTGTTTATGTGGTCTATCTATTTTAATGATTTAATTAAAGTATTAATTATGATTGAGTACCAAAAATATTCAGAACTGAATTAGTGAATATATATATATATATATATATATATATATGTATATATATATATATATATATATATATATATATATATATATATATATATATATATATATATATATATATATATATATATATACCGTTTTAGATAAAAAGAATTTTGTGAAAGTGAACTGCTGGTAGTACCATAAATATATAAATGTAGATAAGAGGTAACAACTTTCAATTATTTGATTACACAAGTAATAATATCAGTCCATTTATTTTCGTTACAGGAATTCACTACGAACCTCCTCGGTGTAATTAAAGTTTGGAAACACAATCGTGTAACCAGGTGATAAAGAAAGAAAAAAAATAACTGACCTTTATTGTTGAAACTATTACTTATTCGATCTTGCGAATTTCGTGTACCATTTCAAGGATCTAGCAGCCCTCACGTGTATGGTCATGAACGTCAGCAAGGATCCTGTCTTTCAGCAGTAACCATATATTTTGGATGTAACGTAACAGTAAAATGTGAGCAGAAAAATATGTAGTAAAGAGATGCTAAACACAGGTAATACGGAGAAGTTAAAAGAAGGTAATACGGAGAAGCTAAAAGAAAGTAATTACGGAGCAACTAACAGAAGGTAATACGGAGAAGTTAAAAGAAGGTAATACGGACGGAGCAGCTAACAGAAGGTAATACGGAGAAGCTAACTGAAGGTAATACGGAGAAGTTAAAAGAAGGTAACACGTAGAAGCTCTTACAGGTGACAAACGAGCCGATAGTGAACATTCAATGTAATTTCGATTGAAGTGTCTGTATATGTACAGAATTAGGATTGAATGCTTTTATACTAGAAAGCCGAAGATGTGGACGAATGAATAATTTCAATTATATCCGCCTATAAAAGCGTTAGTAATACTTGTACTTAATCAAGTATTACTTTAAGTGAGAATTTTCCAACAAAAATGATGCTTTAGCATCCAGAACCAGAAATGAAAAATTCTAAAGAAACTCAACATCCATCATCGATGGTGTTCTTAACAGGAAGAAAGAAAAATTGGCCAACACCTTAAAAATCAATTTTACAAACTTGAGAAAATTTTTGTTTTTAAATCA
>JARFJB010002032.1:3537500-3777500 GCA_036346205.1 Vesta saturnalis
TTAGCAAATGACCATTGTATAGCCCTATTATAGAAAGTTCTGACCCCAAAGTCAAAAGCGCGTATCGTAGAGACCATTTAATTGTTTTAATCAATCAAATATCACTTATAAGAAAGAGTATACCTTAAAAAATCGAGTTTGTTTTATATGGCATGAGAATATTTAATTAATTAGAAATTTATCAAAAGGTAAAAAGATTAGTTTATTACACTCTTATTACAATATAAAAAGAATAACGTAGGGTGTTTGAGTCCAAGGGCTGGTCACTTCCAAAAGCAGTAGTAATTACGTGAACTATAAACAATATGATAAATGCTAATAATATAAATAACAAATACCTGGTCCGAAACAACACACGACCTGCAAAGTGGAAATTAAATAATACATTTTTTATAAAATCTAGATAAGATAAGGAATATCTAAAACAGTGTTTAGTAGAGGTTCGGAAAGCTATATTTATATTTCTCCATGAGCCCAAATTTCGTGAAAATTTCCTAAGGCCTAAAACGCACTTCCCTCATACCCCATTATAGTTTCCTTTTTGAAGTTCTTTTTATTCTTTGTGTATTGCTCTATCCGTCAAAATAATGTTGTTGGGGAACGTGAAAGACGAAAAAACTAAAATTGTGCTATTTTCTGTTTGACTTAACCCTAGGATGCATAAACCGGGCCTCTCAGACACGGGGAGAGTTTAGTTACTTAAAATAATTTCAATCGGCTTCAGCGTTCAGCTATGCTCTAAAAACGTCTTCATTCAACACACACTTGATTAAAAAAACATTCAAGTATATTTAGAAATCGAAAAATAAATATTTTTCATTGGTACCTCGTGTTTAGAAAAACCGGGCATCCGAAGCCCGTGTACAATTAGTTCCTATAAAACTAGTTCAAGGCTGATAGTTATTTCAATTTGTCAAGCACTGCTGCACGGAATTGTACGTGTTTGTGCAAGTTGATACCTGCATTACTGCTGGATGTATAAAAGTAGAGGCAGCTGATTTTCAGTCAGCAGGGTAGTCCGAACCTCGGTATCGAATGTAAGCCCGTTCTCGCGTAAGAGCTCTTGTAATTTTTATTATAAATCTCTTAATTCCAAAAAAAGAACATTCCGGCATCGTCATCTTTGCCGCTTCGGAGTTAGATCTGTAACTGCTTGCATACAAATAATACGAAGAAGCGGTCATCAGTAGCGGAGCCATAGACCAGCAGCAAGCAGGAGCCGCCGGAATACAGCAGGAGCGAAGAACAAAATAAAGAAACATCCAGGACACCGCCACCGCCAACTACTGCTTTACCCGCCGACGTCGGGTAAAGCAATAGGTATAGGTTAATAAAAATATTGTTTTAATTAATTTTAATTTATTGTTTTATTTTAACACTTGTTTTCCCCCTTTTCCTATTTGGGTCTCTGATTTCCAAGTCTTTATTCCTCGGGGTGTGAGACTGCACCTCGGCGGAGACCAAGACTTTCTTTAAAACAATTCTTTTCTTCTTACTTTTCAAAACCTGATTAACAACAACCCCGATGGTTAAGCACGGTGGCCACTGTGCTACCGTAACGGTTCTATCCCCAATCCCGACGCCTCCTGTCCACCTACACAGCACACACAACCCTCACATACGCAAATACCTTGGCCTCGCCTTCACCATCCTCACGTACACGCTCCCATTCCAACGCCTTGTCCTTTTCCACCTCATTCACACATTCCCACATCTCTATACGTTCCACCGCCTCCACAAAACCACACAGACCTGCACACACAGAAACCCGCACACATACACACACATAGAACCCCGCACACACATAAACCCGCACAAACACACAAACCCGCACAAGCACACAAACCCGCCCTCTTACCAACACCCGCCCAGCCACCAGTACCTTCCGTGATTCCTACACCCGATTTCCCCAATCGAAAAACACCCGCTCTCAATCCTCGAGGTATTGCATCCGCAATATCCCGAAATCCATAACCAACCATAAAAAATCCTTTTACAACTCTATTAAATCCCTTAACCCTCCGTGGTTGAAGTTAACGTTTAACCATAACCACACTTGTCTCCTAGAGGCCTCCTCTCTCTTGCCGGATGGTACACAGCTTAGGCTACGACACCATTTTGGTGATCCCACAGTAACCTTGACTAAACTACCCGGTCCCGTCCCTTCAACTCCACTCCTAGAGCGCCCTCCTTTTCTTGCGTGATTCGTCACGAAGATAAGGGCATCCTAGAACCCGAGATCCTCGGTGCGAGCGATCTTTCACACATGAGCAAGCCCGTTCGCATCACTGCTGAGGTGACCAACTCACCCACATCCCTTATCCGGATCATAACCTCTTCCCAAACCACCCTTGAGTGCACGCGTTGTCGTCATGTTCGGGCGTCACTGCAGTTACGAACCCTCCCTTATCCCTCAACCTCTCCCCAAGTATTGTTCCTCCTGCACGCTATTCCTTCAGGTACCGAAACCGGCGGGAACCTCCCAGTTCTCCGTCGAAGATGGCATCCCTCGGACCTATCCTGTGTTCCAAAGAGTCAGACTCGGAAGACACGGCCCACCATAAACCCTTTCCCTACACCGAATGCCTATCCACCAAAGACTTTCTACAAATACTTATCCACTCCTTCTTCTAGATGTTCCCCGATCACCGAGATAGGGTTGCCCGGGCCCTAGATTCGCTATCCCGAAACTTCTTCCAACGGAGGATCAGTATCTGCGTATCCGGCACGCGGATGAAGGTCGCCGTAATTCACCAACCCAATACTTAATTCCCTCCTAATGGATATCCTAGCAGGGACGGTTAATCCCAGATGCGTTCTTAGGAACGCCCCTTACTTAAACACGTTTTACACACACATAATATACACACCCTTTCCATCACGAAAACAAAACTCACAAACAGATGCTCACTTCACTTCAACACGTATCACACATTCCTAAACAATAGCCACCACGTAACCGCCCTCTTAATTAAAAATTGCTTCCCATCCACTCCTTTTCAACTTCCTGCGCGCCTACAGCATCCCGAATGCGTTGCTGCGACGGTGCACTTTCCCACCCTATTTATATTTATTTCTTATTACAACTCGCCCGGCCACAAGGGTTTATACGATGACCTTTTGATCTACGCCTCTATCCTCCCTAATGCAGTTATCCTAGGTGATTTCAATGCACGCCACATCCAATTCGGTGACACCGCAACTAATGGCAATGGTAACAGGCTATCCTCCGCTCTGTTGTAGTACCGCATTTCCCGAAAACCTCTCCCACGGCACAACGTGAACTGGATCAGAGAGAAAATACGAATTTATCGTCAATTTTTGCGATCTAGGGATCCGGCTCTCATGACCGAATATAATCGCCTTAACGCCTTAATCAGGCGAGAAGCCAGCAAACACTCCACTCCTGGACCAAAGCCACCTCCCAGCTAGATGATAGAAATGCTAAACTCTTCTGGCAACAGTTCGATAGACTGACCAGAAGAAAAGTTAACCCTAAATCTCACCTAACGGTCCTTCAGGGCAAAGTAATCTCCTCCGACCAAGGAAAGGCCGATTTCTTTGGTCATCACCCTCAAGACACTCCTCGAGGGTCGCCTTGAAGAATTCCGCAACCTTAACCTTCCTGAAATTCGATAACGAGAATCCTTTTCATGCCCCCATCACGACTGACCAGGTCCACATATATTTCAAAAAAGGGAAAAGTTCTGCCACGGCATGAATAGAAGAATCCTCCGTCATTTACTCGACCCAGCCCTGCGATTACTCTCCAACATTTACAACTAATGCTTAATACTATCCCACTTCCCAATGGACTGGAAATCGGCCTCGACCGCCATGAGTCCCAAACCCCACGCCGACCTAACCTCACCCTCCTCCTATAGACCAATATCCCTCCTGAGTTGCCTCGGAAAATGCTTTAAGCAAATTCTATCCAGGCGACCCAAGAACCACCTCGAAATTAACTTCCCAATAGTCTATTCGGCTTTCGTCCCAATCAAACGTATCACGACCACTTGTTGAACCCGCTTAGAGAGACCACCAGAGTATTTAATCACAAGCAATGTAATCTGGCTGTGTTTCTGGACATTAAGCAAGTATTAGACATGATCTGTTAATCGGAACGGCTTCCCGCCTCATATCCAAAACCCTACGAAACTTCTCCAACTGGACGAACCGGTGGGGAGTCTCCGCCAATCCCACCAAATCCAAACAATCCTCTTCTGACATCCTAATTACACCAAAGATAAGTTCCCATAGCTTGTCCCAGATATGTTTCCTAAATCAAGAAAGACTCCCATTCCAAGATGAAGTCACCTACCTAGGATTACTCTTCACTAGAGCTCTCAATTGGCTCGTCGATGTAAAAAGAACACTAAATAGGATTAGAAACCGAGCAAACCACTAGGCCCCCTCCGGGGTAGAATCAGGGTTGCCACCCTAAAACACTTCAACACACCTTATTGGGATAAATGAGGTAGAGAAAACGCTATCATGGCTGAAAAACGGCAAGGAACAGGCGTAGATGAAATCACGGGTGAAATGCTAAAGTATGGGGGTGCAAAGCTTATACGAAGATTCTGTGAATTACTCAATGTATGTCTTATGTGTGGAAAAGTACCGAGGGATTGGAAGAGCGCGATCATTGTACCACTGTATAAGGGTAAGGGGAAAAAGAGTGATCGCATAAACTACAAGGAATAAGTTTGCTCAGTGTGCCTGGTAAAGTATTTGGAAGAATTCTGATTGATAGAGTACGAGAAACTTCACAAACTAAGATTTGGGATGTGCAGGGTGGCTTCATGTCAGGGAGAGGATGTGTCGATCAAATGGTTGGTCTCTAGCAGGTGATCGAAAAGTGTTTAAGGGTAAAAAGGAAGCTGTACTGACCGTTTGTAGATCTGGAGAAAGCATGCGACAGAGTGAATGGGGAGAAGCTGTGGGAAATATTAAATGAATATGGTGTAAATAAAGGTCTAACAAATGGAATAAGGGCAGTGTGCAATGGTAGTCGGGCATGCATTAGGGTCAGAGGAGGTGTGACTGAATACTTTAATATTAATCCAGGAGTGCGACAAGGCTGTGATGTCACTGTGGTTGTCCAATGTATACATGGATAAATGTGTTAGAGAAGCATGTGGTGTAATGGTTGGTGACGTAAATGTACGACTTCTGGTGTATACAGATGACACAGTCTTATTAAGTGACAGTACGGAAGAGCTACAAACCGCTCTGAGGAGGTTTGGTGTGAGAGCATGGACCTAAAGGTAAACGTGAACGAAACCAAGATTGTGGTGTTCAATCCGGAAGGTGGAAAGGAGAGTAGAGTTTTTACGCTGCAAGATGAACTTGTGGAGGAAGCGGTCGAGCTGATATATCTGGGTAGAATGTTTACTGCAGATGGTGCAATCGAGGGCGAGATTGGACGAAGGGTCAACGCTGGAAGGAAAGTGATTGGAAGTATGTGGACGATAATGAGAAACGAAAGCTGCGATACGAGCAATCTATAATGACGTGATCAAAAGAAAAATAAATACCGTGGGTATGAGATTCCTGAGAAGCGCATGTGGTAAAACGAGAAAGAACAAGATAAAGAATGAATACATAATGACGGAGTGTGGCGAGGAAGAGACGATGATGAATAGATATAAAAGTAGTACATTACATTGGTTTGGTCACATTGAGAGAATGAGCAACGCAAGATTAACGAAACGAAGAAAATATATGTGGGTGAGGTTAGAGGTAAGACCATGCCTGGTAGGCCACGTAAAACTTGGCTGAATGTAATAGAATGTATGATAAAGGAAAGAAAGGTGAGCAGTTTTAAAAATAAAAGGACATGTCAGAGACAATGTATGAATCTTTCGAAAGATCGAGAGGTATGCGGAGATAGAAAAGCATGGAGAAAGATTGTGAATGAAAAATAAATAAGAGGCAGGGATTGCTTTGCCTACCCCGCAAGAGTATGGCGTGAAGGTTAAGTTGAGTTTTTATATACACAAAACTACTGTAACATTAATCTAATCGTAAACGCCAACATCACCTCTGAGTGAAACGTAATTTTACAAATAAAAATGACATTTATATACGTCTCAAAACCAAAAAAATGTGATCAAATAAAATCTCGCAAAAATTTGTAGTTTAATTCATATTCCCCAAAAAGTAAAAGGGAGATAATTCCCTAAATAAATAATTAATTCAATGGTGTTACACAAATCGTTAACCACAGAGATAATACATAGAATATTTGTGCTCTTAAATACACAATATAGCAAGCCACCCAAAGAGTCTAATACTAGAATTTAGATAATGAAATCAAGTTAAATTTACATCCAAAAATGGCAAAGTAATATACAGAATTTCAAAACTAAGTTATGCTAAAACATAGGTTTATAGTCTTTAATAAAATACAGTAAACAGGTAATTTAAGCATTCCCCAAGTTGTAAAGGCACATTGAATAAAAGATTATAGTAATAATACAATTGCTAAGAATAACTTGCAGTAAACAAATATAACAGAAATGATCAGGTGGTTTATAAAATATTTAACTAGAATCTGTTGAGCTGAATGCATCCAGTTACACAGTTTCTTACAAAACAGTGTTTATATACATAGATTACCAATAGGCATGGTAATTTTTATACTCAAAATTTTACCCAAAGCAATTTCATGTAAAAGCGCAAAAGTTTGTGCAATAACACTTAAAGTTTTATCACAAACATGTACATAGGTCTATACAACTTATAGGATTGGTCACAGATTAATCAAAGCATTAAAGTATCCAAAGACCCCGAATATGAGTGATTTATAACTTATCTTTCATATCCCAGCCTGTCGGAAAGTTATAATTTCAAATATTTCACAGGTGTTCCACCCTTGGAAGTCAAATCTCTTGCTAATTATGTAATAAGTAACACACTTCATCAGTCAAATGCCAGTATGTACAACTATGTACGAATTATATACAAATGTACTATAGCGTACCTATATCCATATTTACATAGTATACAAGTATATTTAGATGGTGTACGAAAAGTATATTATATGGCATACAAAAAGTACCTCTAAAATTAAATACATACAGCCAAATGAAAGCATGAATATCAATCTTACCTTCGATGCGGTAGAGAATCAGAAAAGTATTAATTGTAACGTTTAGAAATGGATTCAGTCAAGTACGAGTATGAGAACAGCTGATAACTGTCTGGAACAGCTAAATAGTAATTGCTTTCGCCTAAAATAAAAAATAAAGCTAGCAACCGTTAAAGTAGATTGTTACATTCTGACCAGCAAATCTAAAGTGTAAAAACTACTTCGTGGTTACAGAGAAATTTGTGAGGTTAAGTCTAACCCCTTTAGAAAATTGCTTTAATGATTTTCTTAATGGACTCAGTTCTTCAATCGAACCAGATAGATTGTCTGCTTTTAGTATTTCCTATATATATATATATATATATATATATATATATATTCCGATATAAATCGTTTGTACCCACTAATTATAGCGATTCGGCACAAAATTTAGACAAATGTTATTTAACCGATCACCATCGATGGGCTAAATAAAGTCCAGCAATTTACATTTTTCTTTCAGGAAACAACAAAATGTCTTTTCTTTCGTGAAACAACAGACAGGAAGTCAAATTAAAAGTCAAATATCCGGATGTCAAACCAATATATACCAGTGACTCCCCACACATGAAGTTGAAATATAAATTATAAGTGACCATCAAAAAGTTTACCCAAACACTACAGAAATGTTTTTAATTGTGAAGCGTAATATATTCAAGAAACTACAGAGATAAGCTTAGAGAAATGTCATTATTTTTAGAAAAATAGAAAGTTCAATCCATTAATTGTAATAGATCGCAAAAATTTACTTAAACGTACAGCAGAAGTAACGAATGCAACAAATTTTAACTCTTTTACTTTCGAAATTAAAAAAAAATAGAACAAAACAAACTATCTACTGTATTAAAAAATTATTATTAATTTTATTAAATACATAAATAAAAAGTTTACCTCGAGTAGGATTTGAACCTACGACATGTACTTTGCTAGAGTACTGTGCTAACCATTTACGCCATCGAGATACAAGCTCCAATCGATGTAAATTGTCTTTATGTATGTAGAACTGGTATAAATTCTAAATATAATGAGATTACAGTCAAATTACTTATATTAATATAATGTGCGCCTACATACATACATACATACCAAAGCAACTTCACTAATATTAATTTGTTATAAGTTTTGTTACGAACGTATAAGTTCAAAGGTAAATATGTAATTAAAAACTATTACCAATTTTATTAAATACATAAGTAAAAGGTTTACCTCGAGTAGGATTTGAACTTACGACCAACGACCTACCTTTCTCGAGGTAAACTTTTTATTTATGTATTTAATAAAATTAATAATAATTTTTAATTACATATTTACCTTTGAACTTATTCGTTCATAACAAAACATATAATAAATATCTACCGTGTGCTCCTTAAAATTTACCCATAGGGTGACAGTGTTTACGGAGTACTTATTCCTGCGAGAAAACTATTTTGTAGTGAATTTGCCAATGCTATATACTGAGTAACAATCTCCATATTTCGCTTTGAAGAAATACGAAGAGTAGTCAGGTTTGACAAGAGAACGTTTGGGATTCAATCATTCAGCAATGCAAAACCTGCGTCATACCGTATACTAATGTAACTCATTGGGTTTAGAGGTAGATGCAGATTCGTTCAATATATGTCAAGTAAACCAGCAAAATATGGACTTAAAATATTTTGGATGTGTGAATCTAAGACTGTTTATGCTCTGGATGGTTTAGTTTATGTTGGTCGCCAGCTCGAAGAACCACCACATAAAAACCTGGGGCTCTAAGTAGTACAAACTCTCATTCATAATTATGGTCTCAATCTCACGATAAACAACTTCTTCACTAGTCTTCCGTTTGCAACTCCCGAAGAAAACACGTACGTACCTAAAATTTTGTATTTAAACTTGTTTTCATTTCTCCTGCAATTGATTAGATTTTAGGAAAAATTCAATGGCAGATACGGGGGTTTATTAGGAGCTGTTTTTGTCTTTATCAAATATATCTGAAGCAGCCGTGTATTATAAGGATATAAAAATACCAATATGTAGACCTTAGTCACATACATTAATTATGCTCTATGTAATTTTTTGATACGACGTGTTATTTAGTGGAAAAAAATTCCTGAGGCTGAATTAGGTGTTGGTTCCAATTTTTTCAATATCTGATCAATGATTAATTTTATAAGAAAATGTGCAGACACATTTTTTAAGGAAAACATCTTAATATAAAGCAAAATATGTGTTAAACTGTATGTATAATAATAACTGTACTATATAAATTTGTCTGGGTAAGCAGTGGCCGCATATTAATTAGGAAAAATGAATCGGAAAAGCCTCTGTACGTAAATACATTAAACGATATTGATAGAATTATCAAATAATGCAGCATTCGGTATTGGTACTATCGTTAGTTTAATAGCATTACATATTTTGGGAATTTTTATAGATATTTTCTAAGCATTTTTAATACAAATACATGATTTGCCATTCGTAATATTGTTACGTGCCATTAAGGCAGAGGCAACAAATTAAAGGATGCCGGGGCTCAGTTCGCCGGAGGCACTGGATGCGTGGGTGTGTCTATTATTGAAGGAGACCACTCAACCGTAGCTCTTTAACTACCGTTTTGCTCAGAACGGATCGTGCGTAGGGGGAATAAAAGTGTACAATAATTTTGGGCGCTACGAATCGCCCCTCTACGCCAGCCCGCACCGTTATCCCGACTCCTGAATACACGGTGGTACAGTGGATGAGCAAGGAACTAAAGGAAGAGAAAAAGGAGGAAGAAAACAACACCAAACAAAACAACCAAAGTAACTAAACGTAAATGTAAATTTAATTGTAATCGTTGATTACTTTTTCCAAACTGTCGAACTTATTCTCACAAAACAAACAAAAGTATATTAACATTGTGCCAATTTCTGTTGATAAATAAAAAAAATGTTTATATTTCAATTTTATAAATGAAAGGGCCGAAATAATAATCCCAAATTTGACCCAAATACCAAATAAATAAAAAAACAATGTTTATAGTACTTTAGCAAGTTGCTGGGTTACTATACGCAACCCAAAAACCAATTAGTTCTAGAGAAAAAGTTTAAATAATTAACTGGAAACGTTTCCTTTGCTTAATGAAAGACCTTTCATTGTGTGCACTGAAAGAAAACATACATTCTCGCTACTACAAGCGTTTTAGATAACAAGAAAAATGAAACACAGAATAATGACTAACACTTGCTGCAGCTTACACAAATAGTATAATTATTCCATGAAATTATTATATAGATAAGTAATTCTTATTAAAGTTTACAGAAAACACATTAATATTTAAATAATTAACCGCTTAATTAAAGCGGTGACAGTAAAGAATAAAGAAAATAGGAGCGATTCAGTTGACCCACGTTATTTATTTCTGAGAGTCAATAGCCAAATATTTAGAAAGAAGGAGCCAGAAATAAATAATTGAGTAACTAAATCTTCCTCGTAACCTAATTTTGATTAAAAAAAAATATGTTATGAGCAAAGAAATATTCAACAGTAAAAGTAATAATGTCTGCACATGTAATTTGAATTTAATGATACCATTTAGACACATCCAGTTTCTTAAATTGTGACGCGCATACTTATATAATGAAACTCGTCTGTTGCGCAGCTAGCATTTACAGTAAAAATAACGGTAGTTTTAAGTAATAAGTAAAGCTGTAAATATTATCTCAAGCAGATAATGAAACTAATATCAGAGTATAGGCTTAAGAAGGTAGTACGATATTAAATCAACCACTGTTAACTAGAGGTTATTGATCATATTTGTAGATACAATTAAAGTGAGCATTTATACGGTTGTGAACCCTAACGGAATTCTATACCTTAATCCATATGCAGTAATGGAAGTAGTAGATACAATAATACAGATAAACTCTCTGACCTTATTTGATGGGGAGAGTTCTTACTCTAGCGATGGGATCACAACTAAAGTAGGTGCAGAACTCTGGATATGATATGTCCAATGGTTTGTTTTAAAGTAGTCAATCCAACTTTCCATTTAAGTTACCGTAAATGTCACAGATGAAGAAAAGTAGGTTCGTAAGAAGAGTAATTTTTCCTTCTAACTCCCCAAATCGATAGATAATCTAATCGCTAAAAAAAAGGAAGGGTAGGTGAGCACGAAGATAAGAGAAGTTTACGAGCTTACCACTACGTTGTAAGGCGTGCGATAAATGTAGAAATGAGCCTGCTAGGTTCGAATCTAAAGCTTTATACTTGTAGATTGTATGGGTTCCGTTCTCTAAGAAGAAAGATTTTAAATTAGTACCAAATGAGAAAAACTGTAATTCTTACCCCTTATTGGACACTATTAAATTTTGTTTAAAATCCGCAAAGTTTGCGATCAATAGGACTAGAAAATTTGGTAGGAATTCCTATTGTTTTGAAATCTTTTACCAGAATCCTAAACAGAGTACAGAGTTTGGTTAGACGCCGACAGATGTCATACCTATTTACTTTTGGTAAAAATTATTAACATTAACAGGATTTTTGTTAAATTACACAACTGAAGACATGTAAATTACTGCAATGTTTTCCAACACTGATTGTACGAATTGTGCGTTTAGTACATATCCAGAAGAAGTTAAAATAGATAATTTTATAGCAATTAACAGAATTATGCACAAATGAATTTTTGTATGTTACAATATAAATAATAAGTATTAAAACTTGGATTATGGATTAATACAACGTATAGAATTTTTTTTTGTTGTCTATAAATTATAAAAATTTCTTTTTTCTCAGATAATAATATGATGATCAATGAAATACCGCTTGATAAATAAATGATATAATTATTTTTAAACAAACCTTAAACATAAGATAGAAATATATACATTTTAAATAGGGTCAACTTATATAAATCCTTTAAATTTTTACACTTGAATGTAAAGTCAGTAAACAAATACTTCGATGATTAGTGTTAGTTTTACCATAATTTAGGTATATTTGACGGCATAAAATATTTGTGGCATGTTTATGGATTAGAACATTTTCGGTTTTGCGTTACGAATATATTCACAAACTACTTAAGATCAAAATGGGCTAGATTATAATCTTATTTTAGATGAAATATTTACGTTAAAGAGAAAATTATAAACACAATTTTTAATTCACATGTACAGTACGATCATCATTTCTTGACCGTGCCGCTCCTAGAACAGTACTACTGTTCCGCATTCTTAAAATGAAAATTGTGCTATATCCAGTGGCGTAAACGCAGATATTAAAATAAATACTACCATAAATGACAAAAACTTTGGTGAATGACGAATTGCGTATTATGTATACGTACAAAAACTTCAATAATTGAAATTTAGTCTTTCTTAAGACTAAAGGGAAATTGTTATAAGGTATGTAAAAATTTGGTTAAAAATTATCATTTATTATTTTTAATTGATATTACAAATTTTCTGGATTTCCAAGACGTATTTCTGGTGTATTAAACCAATACATGGTATTTACTCGTAAAATTCAAGTTTTGTAAGTGCTTCTATATACCCACTAAAAGTAATGTTTAAAACAAATTTTGCTTTTTAACCTCAATTTGGTTACGAGAATAATGTACAGTTTAGAGAGTAAAAACTGTTTAGATGAGCGTTTAATGATCTTTTTGTTCATATTGACATGAGTGGTTTGAAATAGGCAATAATGTATGAATTTTGTTGTCAGGTTGAAAATGAATAATCGAAAGGTAATTCATAGCCAAGGGCGGCAAATTATCTACAGTGTGTACCAATTTATGAAAAAAGGAAAAGAAGGAACGATGACAATGCCATTATCCCAATTACAAGAATGTGTTGCTGAAGAAACCGTTCTAGACAAGCTACTAGTTGAAAATGGTCATGCTGTCCTTCGTCTCCCTTTGTACCACTCTGAATTAAATTCCATTGAAAAATCAGATAGCAGTGAGGAATGTGACATTTCAAATGGAAGGTGTTAAGCAATTGGCAATGAAGAATTGAAAAAAATTACAGCTGAGAACTCGAAGAAAGTGTGTGAATATGTGGAGAGTGAATATTTAAAAAAGGAGTGATATTGGATGATGTTACCTTTACAATGACATTAAAACATTTAAATGAATTTTTAAAATGAATTTGTCATTAATCAGAAATCAATGTATGATATATTTGTTACATAATATTAGTGAAAACAAATTACATGTATGACTGGTTAGTTTATTATAAATGCATACATTCAACATATTCAGCACAAGTCAGGTACACCATTTTTGCTGACCACCTTTGAATATACACTGGTGAACATCACAAATACATTATAATGGAAAAAAGAACTTATTTAACTTAATGCTAGATATCACTTTTGCATTGCATTCTAATTTTTGAACAAAAACTTATTTCAGATTATATACCACTGATTTAGTCCTTCTCATATGGAACTAGTCACCACGTCTACTTTATGATGTACCTATTGTTTTTTAAGATAACTCAAATCTGTATATATTGATCTAAAGCACAGCAAATAATGAATTAATAATGCATTGTTTTTTTAGATCTCAAACGTGCATGTAAATGAGATCAATTCAGCTAAAGTATAGTAAATAATGAGTAAAGATTTTCAATTAGTGCACATATTATTTACATACAAATATAACTATATCCCGACGCACAGCTCACTACCCGTTGGAATAAATGGTCTTTTATATGTTTATATTACAGTTAAAAATAGAAAAACAAAATTAAACTTGGCAATTATCTATAAAACAATTTCAAAGTGACCACCATTGTTTGCATTACAGGCATCTACTCATCGTTTCATATTTTCAAATACATTTATTAATTGAGCTTCTGTAATATTTTGAATTGCGTCAGTTATTGCATTTTTTAGTTCATCAACTGTATGAAGGCGTGTCTTGTAGATTTTATTTTTTAAATGTCCAAATAGAAAATAATCCAGTGGAGTAAGGTAAGGTGATCTTGGGGGCCAAACTCCCGCACTTATAACTCTTTCATCAAAATGTTCACGTAAAAAAGTCAGTGTTTGATTAGCTGTATGAGCTGTTACGTTATTATGCTGAAAATATCCATGTTGGAGCTCGTCATCATGCAGTTGATCAATGAAAGGTTCCAAAATAGTTTTGTATCGAGCCGCAGTTACTGCATCTTCAAAGAAAATGGGACCTACAATTTTTATTCGTGACATAGCAGCCCAAACAACTATTTTCACAGGATGTAAAGTAGTTTGTTCAAAAACGTGTGGATTTTCATTCATGTCAACCATGTTTTGTATAATGCAAAATTACCTGTTTGCTGGGCCAATTGTCTTAAAGGTTTTGTCGGACTTCTTTCCAAATGTGTGCGTACATTTTCCACTACTTCCTCTGTAAGTACAGTTGTGCGACCCGTAGATTTTCCCTTGCAAACACTACCATGCTCATGAAAACGACTAACAATTCTTCGAATGTGTCGGCATAAAACATCATCATCTAATTCGATGTTCTGAAAGTGATGTTGATATTCTTCAACACATAATCGTACTGAATACTTCCAGTTTCCATCTACATCTTTTTCGCCGTTTCGGAGATAAGCTTCCAAAATAAACTTATCTTGTTCCACAGTCAAAGGCACTATAACCTAAAAAAATTTATTTACGAAAAAGGCATAAAATACACGAATAAATTTACCTTGAAAGTTCTCGTTAATTGAAAAAGGAAAAATCTATGTACGTTTATGAAATGTCAATCGACGATGAAATAAATATTTGTGCCTAATTTCACTAGTAACTTGGAATAAACTTTTGATAAAAATTCTGTAAAAAGCAGTTTTTTTCGGTCATTCATTGTTGATATCCCGGTATATATTTAATTATTATCACTTAAAGCTTTATTTTTCTTTTCACGTTAAAACGATTTCCTTTCCTAAGTGATTTAATTGTTTATTCGTTACAAACACATACGTTCTATGATTATACTTAAATATGCACACATAAATTTTAGTTTTTTTATTATTTTCTTTTTTTTACACTATAAAAATTACTAATTTATGGTTATAATTATACTCGAGTTGAAGCGTGTAAATTACAATATATTACTGAAATGTACAAAACAATGGATACTATTATTTATTGTTATTGTTACTGTAAGAGTACTAAAAAAATATTTTATTGCATATTTTCCTTATTGTACAGTATTAAATTATATATATATATATATATATATATATATATATATATATATATATAGTATATAATGGTACCGACAGACAAATCTTATAGACTTAGTTGGACCAAACATGTAAGGATTTTGGAAATAAAGAAATTCAATCGATGTTTTTATAGAAGCGGGCGGATTTGGAATTTATTTTATGTTAGCATCTGTGTAGATGTCTATTAACCTCTATCTAACATGAAGTTTTAAACATCTGTTCAAGATAGATTATTGTTTTTGTTTTTACAATGTTGCCCATTTTCATAATGAACGTAATATAAAAGAGGTTGTCCTAAAAAAATTAATTATTAAAATTATGCATTTTCTTTTAATTTCCATTTTGTAGGTTGTAAGGTCGTGTGTTATTCCACACCAGACATTTATTTCTTTTTAAAAATAAGATAGTTTCTTTAGAAAAGTTTTTACTTTATTTACACACGGTATATAAGTTCATATTCAATATAAATGTGAATAAATATGTGCTTTTACCTTGTCATTTCAGGCGTGAATATAAAAGGTTTTTAATATTCAAAGTTTCCTCATGGTAACCTTTATTTGTACTCGAATATTAATATTACTTTTCCGTGTCTATTATTTCTTGCGCTAGTACTCTCAAATTACTATAATTTAATTGTTTTTGTTGTATGATTTTATTTTGCATGTATTGACTTGCTGGGTATAAAACTTTCAACGTACAGCCTTAAAATTTGACCCTTAATCTGCTTATATTCCATTTTCAATAGTTTTCCAACCCTCATTATTGATTCTAAATTATTTACCTGATAAATTTATTTTTACTACGGAAATGTACTGCATATTTTATATTCAGCTTGATTTTTTATTTATGCTTTTTAAGAAACTTCCTGGGACAAATTAGGGGCTTTATGTGCCACTTAGAAGGTTAGAGTTTCCGGACTTGTAAATCTAGGTTTATATATCAATGATGACACCTTCTTAGAAAAGTGTTATTGAGGACCTTCGTACATTTATAATGCAAGGTATAACAAAAATTGATATAAAAGCGCTTAATAGAGCGTTGTTTGTTCTTTACCGGATTAAAATTATGAGAAGCAGTGCTACGCAAAACTACAAAAAAGCTTAGTATTATGCTGCTTTAATGGGTCATGGATTTTTTGCTTAACATTAGGATAGTGAACTAGTCGTTATAGATTCATGAATTACATACTTCCTAATCCAGCTTTTCTATAAAAGCGATTAAACCGGAATACCCACAATTATTTTGTGAGTAAAGTCACAATTCCTTTTTTTTTGTCTGAAAGCTCTTGTGCAGAGGAAACTTTTCTGTTTTACCTGTCAACCGTAAGGGTTTTGCACAAATCAAAAAACCTGAAAATTTTACTGTTTTCACAAATTTCATTGAACGTTTACCTTCCAACATATACATTTCGCATTTAAAGCTTGATTTCATTTCTGCTGGAGCTGACATTGGAAGAAATCCAAGAGCGGAGAGGGCGATTATTGGTTTTTATTAAATATCACCGAAACAGCTGCATATTTCAAAGATATTAAAATACCAGGATATATATTTTAAAATTATAAATTAAGTATTTAATTATCCTTTAGGAGAATAGATTTATAAGCTTCTAGTAGTGTGTGAGGAGAAATGTCAAAGATTTTTCTGCTGTTGAGGCACTTTAATAATAATAAAATGCAAATTAGTACAATTATTTATGAAAATATAAACTTTCACCATTAACACTCATAATAATATTTTTTTGGTTTAATGGTGTATTTAAATTATACATCTAAAGTTTGATATTTAGTTATCTTCGTCAGTAGTAATGTTTGTTAAAAATTGTTAAAGATTTTTTCAAATTTGACAAAATTGTTTACATCATCTTTAACAATTTTTAACAAACATTACTACTGACGAAGATAACTGTAAGTGTTACCGAAACGTTTAGATTGTATAATGTAAAGTACACCATTAAAAAACCCCAAAAAAGATAAGTAGGTATTTTATTATAATACAATTATTAATTATTACATATTAATTATCGATTATCGATTTCATGCACTTACCTGGTTACCAGTATTGCGATCCTGGTACGAAGTTAGAAAAACGACTCGCACGCAGTGACCCCGGCTTAACCCTTTGTTTCCCGGAATAAGATTTCTTAAAAATTTTAGAAAAAAAATTTCAAATATGAATTAAAGGATGAGTAATTAGCATAAAATAATTTTTCCAAATTTTTGCCCACCCCCTTCTAAGGAATGGGGAGCCGGGACGTACAAGTCCCGTCAGGGACAAAAGTGATGGGAACTTATACAACTACATACTGTTACATACTAGTTTATTTAGCAATATTATGATATTTGGCAAAACAATTTTTCTTATCATTAACACACAGATATACCGAACAGTTTGAACATTTTGAATATGGTCGTGATTCTAATCCAACAGACGAATACTGTTCGCATCTACCTCTCGGGGGGGGGGGGGGGGTAAAATTGGCCAGTTCATTCCACGGTTGCTCAGTCTAACATCGTCAGAAACACTGTAGTTGTATTTTCTACGTTTTGCACACACTAACGTTCGTGAGCTGTTTCGAGGGCTTGCTGAAGACGCCGATCTACACTTTTTGTTTGTGACAGGATTGTTGGTTTGATTCATGAGTGCTAGGGCAACTCCTCTTCTAAAATCAAGTAACGTAAGATACTCCTCGGGATGAAGTTTTTTATAGAGGA
This sequence comes from Vesta saturnalis, assembly GCA_036346205.1. Classification (NCBI taxonomy): domain Eukaryota; kingdom Metazoa; phylum Arthropoda; class Insecta; order Coleoptera; family Lampyridae; genus Vesta; species Vesta saturnalis. Next base: position 3,555,518 of record JARFJB010002032.1, read on the forward strand.
TGTAACCGTTGACAAAAGTAATGTCAACAATTCCAAAAAATAGGCGGACCTCCTATTGATACAATATGCTTGGCGAAGTCGGTCCGCTTGATCTACGCCACCCATATGTGTATTATAGTCATCGACAATCTGGGCACAATTTATGTCGATCTTAGTACCGTCTTTTTGTTGACGTTTGACTGTAGTCAATTCTGTGCCATGGAAGTTGGATAAAAAATGTACAATCCTATTGACACACCATTTGAAGAATGATATGTCCATATTTGACACCCTATAATCAATATCACCTCGCCGAAAGGTTTTATCTTCTTTCATATTTTTTTATGGTAAACCTAGTCGATCACGCTGAACTGTTCCACATCCTAACGTGTTTTCAGTTTTTAATTTTTCTAGTAAAAAGACTGATGTGAAGTAATTGTCGAAATATATTATCCGATTAGTGCCCCAATAATTTTCGGTCAAAGTCAAAACGACTGTTTCGCCCAATCCGAAGCCCTGAAACTGTTTTTTGCTACTTTATTTTTCCTTGGTACACGTCGAATTTCTTTATATATCCATTCTGGTCACCTAAGCACCATAGTTTGTACCCTCTTTTGATGGGTTTCTTAGGGTTGTATTGCTTCAATGTGGAGCGGCCTTTGAAGATTATCATGGATTCGTCAACTGTAAGTCTCCTAGTTCCATTATTTAAAACGTCAAAGCGTTCATTCAAGGTTGTTACAAAACGTCTTATCTTATAAATTTATCTTTGTTGTAAAGAGGTATTGTTGAATTGTCATTTATATGAAGGTATTGCAAAAACTGCTCAAAACGACTTCTAGGCATTACCTTTTTTACTATTGCTATTCCAAGATCTTCAGCGCATGACCAGTAATGTGTATAACTTGGTACTGTATGGTAGCCCATAAAAAAGTTAAGTCCTAGAAAAGCCAACAGTTCACATTCTTTGAAGTTCATAGTCTTTCCACGTTGAGTAGCATATAAGTTTGACTGGTATGCAATATCTTTTACAGCATTTGGGCCCAACACTGTAAGAAAGTAATCAGTGTAAGTTGAGCAGTGTTGTAAGTGTTCTTCGATCGGATTTTCATCCAAGCTCTATGGAGGAATGTTGGTAGTAATATCTTTTTTTTCCATTTTCTCTTCTGTTCCTCTTCTGCCTTCCCTCCTCTTTTGATTTTATTTGATTCTGCAAAGTGAGGAGCTGTAGCGGGAGTGCTATTTTCCATTTCAGTGGTTCCCTCCAGTTCATAATTTGCATTTTCGTTATCTAAATTTTCTTCGTGCAAAACCTCCATCATATTGTTTGTTTCTTCATCACTTATTAACTCTTCGTCTGTTATCGTTTCGTTGTCAAGTGGTAGATTTGCTAATTCAAATACTGCTGCTTCAGCTGCAGCCAGAAGTTCATCATCATTAAGTGGCTCTCTATGCCGCCAATTATACATTTTTCTATGAGAAATAAAAAAGTGTTACCTGCGTCTAATTTTATTATCTTTTTTAGTTATTTTAGGGAGATACGCTCAATTTTCAATAAATAATACATATACAATAACATACCTATCAAATCCCTGACGGGACTTAGGAGTCCAGTAAATAAATTACGTTGGTAAAGTATTCTTGTACAATTTAAATTAATTAATCATATTTCTCTATGTCTTTGAAACAACAAGAATTTCAAATTTACAATAAATTGTATTCCACTGTCTGTTTTATTAAAAAAAAACACTAACAAAGTACACAACACTAACGAATAAATTAATTTAAATGACAAAACCGTTAAACAAGGCGTGTTCTTGGTTACATAAGCCGTAGGATAATGTATACTCTATAGTCCCGTCAGAAACTTATCGATGATTATGAAGTATTAAAGTTAACCACGTCTTTTACATTATATGGGACCTTAAAGTCCCGTCGGGGAACAAAGGGTTAATCAATTAGATGCTCAGTGCAAACTTCACGATATCAGTTACAGAGATTACAGAGATTTAGATAGTAGACAAAGCGGATAAAATTTTACAAAAAAAAGCTTGGGAACGCTTTAAATCATCAGACCCAACATTAGGTGAACGAACTGCAGCTTTGGCAGTCAGTACCGCCATGAAAGCAAAGAGAAAATTTGGAATGGGGAGTAAACGTCGATCTAATCTGAAGAAGAAGAAAAAATGCAATCGCGGAAATTTATTGCATTTACGAAAAACAATAGCTAAAAAAATTAAATCTAACAGAAATTTCAGACACAATAAAGTCAGCGCTTTCAACGGCAAAACGTGTGGTAAAAAGTTTAGGAGGAAAGAAAAACATTAAAGTTCCTAGAGTAATTTCTCTACCTAAACAAGGAAGGTTTTTACCATTTCTTTTTCCGTTATTCGCAGGATTATCAACAATCGGTGCTTTAGCTGGCGGTGCGTCAGGAATTGCTAAAGCAGTCAATGATGCTAAAAAATGCTAAAAAATTGCAAGAAGAGGCATCGCGCCATAATCGCATGATGGAATCGTTCGCTAGAGACTCCGTGAATAAGAAAGGCGGTGCACTGTATCTAAAACCAAACAAATCTGGTCGTTGTGCATTGTACTTAAAACCGTTTCCAAAAAACTGAATACATTACCCGAAAGACCGTTAACGGATATTGATTTAAAGAAATATTCCAAAAATGTACCCTACTTTAGGGATATTTTTATGAGAGATAGCATGCCTGAATTACCACGGAAAAATGAATCTGGAATTATTAACATACATAGCCAAAGAGGACCAGGTACACATTGGGTTTGCTACAAAAAGCGTGGTAAAAAGGTATGATATTACGATAGTTTCGGTAATCTTCGACCATCAATCGAAGTGATTAACTACTTTCGGGGGTGTAAAATATATTATAATTACAACCAAGATCAAGAGTTTAATGCAACGATTTGCGGACACCTATACCTACAATTTTGATATAAGTAATCAGGGCAACATCAAATTTTTTCAGTTATGTCAATAACATTCAGTTTAGGAGGTGTTGGTAACACAGTTAGCTACAACTTTTATCCACCGATAGAGCTAGATTTGAGGAAGAAATACAATATTGGATTGGTGGGATTTTACGGTTGCAACAGCATTAGAAACATTTATACAGGCAACGATAGATTTTATTTTAGAACGGATCCATCTCATTTGCAAGTGATTAATATTCCACACGGTGCATATGAGTTGTATGAAATTGGTGATTATCTAAAATCTAAGATACCCACAGAAAAGTTTAGCATTAGAGCAAACAACGATTCACTTAAATGTGAGATACAGTTAATTTGAGATCGATTTTACTAAAGAAAATTGCATTGGCCGTATGCTAGGGTTTGAGTCTAAAATATTAGAACCAAATATTTTACATGCATCTGCGTTAGACATTCAAATACTTAAACATACAAATCTACACGTAGAGTGCAACATTATAAAGGAATCTTATCGAAACAGGTAATCTGCTAAAGTATTATATGAGATTGATGTTTCAGCTCCATCAGGTTATTGTCTAGATAAAACTCCAAGCAATACTCAATATTTAGAAGTAAATACTGACATAATTAGTAATATAGCAATTAATTTGACTAATCAAAAGGGTGAATTAATAGACTTTGGTGAAAGTGAACCATTCACAGTACGCTTAGAACTACAAGAACGTGAGTCTGAGAATTAATCCGGGACCAATTCCATCTTTCAAAAATTCATACAAAAGACACCATCCCTACAGTGTCATTAATTAGTCATCAACCTTCATTGCGCTTAACATCTGCAGAGAAATACTTTTTAACGTCAATTGGTTTAAAAGTTCTCAACCATAATGGCAGAATCGTTAAACGTCTTTCAAAACGTACATTTTGATGATACTACAATTAAATCAGATATTCACACTTATCTTCCGTATGGATCTTCTAAATATGGACCTTCAGAAGAAATACGCATCTTAATTCAAAGTCAATATCTAATTACGGCTACTTATGTACATAGAAGGTAAACTTGAGCTCAAAAAAGAAAATGAAAGAAAAGCATGCAGCTTAACCAAAAATTTCCCGAACTTTCTTTTCGAAGAAATTCGTTATGAGTTAGGTGGTCAGAGAGTGGATGTTTGCAGAAATCCACGTATAACATTTATGCTTAAGTGATATATTTCTTATACGGCAAGCAAAAGCAAAGCACTAAGCCATTTGGGATGGTCGCCAAAGAGTGAAGAACCATTACAAGTAGAATTCGATGAGCAAAATGGAGAAAAATCTTTTACAGTATGTATACCATTGAACCACATATTTGGAATAATGGAGGATTATGGTCAGGTAATCGTGAATATGCGCCAAGAGTTGGTTTTAATTCGATCTAGAAGCTATACAAACTGTTACTATGGTGAAGTTGGTGCTGCAATAACCTTAAATAAAATTCAATGGGAAGTACCACTCTTAACACTTGGCCCTCCTGCGAAACTTAACTTGTTTCCAGAAATCAATAAAAATTCTGTTATTACTGTTTCATTTCGTTAATGGGAGTTATATGAATTACCTTCTTTAAAACAGGCAACCTCAGACATATGGCCAATAAAAACATCATCATAACAGGAAAATCCACGTTGTATAATTGTTGCATTCCAACAAGGTAAAAGGTACACAAAGTCAGCAAGGGCCGAAAGTTTTGATCACATTAACATTAGAAATCTTAAAGCACATCTGAATTCTGAGTATTATCCATATGAAGCAATGCATTTGAACTTCAGTGCTAACCAATACATACCTGCCTATCGCAATTTTTTGAAATTTCGATGTGATTACTACGGTGAAGATGATAAAGATGCATTATTCAACTATTCCGAATTCAAATATTGTCCAGTACTTGTAATGGACTGCTCTAAACAAAATGAATCCTTAAAAAACTTAACAGTGGACATCAAATTGGAAATGAAATCTCTAACACCTTTCGATAATGGAATTGTTGTCTATGTGAAAAAGTTAGAGTTATTGTAATATAGCCCAGTATATAAATAAAAATGTTGTAATTATGCGATTAGTTTTATTTTATCCACTAACGATGAAAGTAGTTGCTCAAAAACAAAAACTCTCAATTCAGAATCATGACTGATGAAAAGTCTATTACTTCAAAACATGGTGATTTACTTTCTAATAGTATACGTGGTATTATATGTGACCTCTCCAATTGTGGTAGAACAAACGCAATGATCAGTCTGATTACCGAGAAAAATGGCTTGAAATTTAAACATGTATACGTATACTCTAAGTCATTGAATCAAAACAAGTACAAACTTTTACAGGAAATCTTACTTCCGATGAGGGATATAGGTTAATTTACCATCAGTGATAGTCAAGATGTGATGGAGCCTAACTGTGCAAAATCAAACTCTATTTTTATCTTCAATGATATCGCTTGTAAAAAGCAAAATAACGTAAGGGCATATTTTTCTATCGGTAGGCATAACGATATTGACTGTTTCTATTTAGGTCAAACGTACAGTAAAATTCCAAAGCAATTAATTCGTGACAATGCCAATCTAGTTATATTATCTGAGCAAGATGAATCAAACTTAAAACATGTGTATGAGGATCATAAGCATGAAATGGTTTCGGGACATGTATTCAAAGTGCTGAGCAGATCCGTTTGGTTTCATCGTCATAAACATGGATGCTGAAGTTAATAATGGTCGCTATAGGAAAAGATTTTTATGAATATATAATACCATAAACTGCTTACAGTAGATTAGCAGTTACTGATCCTGTTTAGCTATTAACAGCTATCTGTTTATGCAAACAGCTATCTGTTCGAGGTAAACCGGTGTCTGTTTAGTAAACCCGCTTTGCTACAATGGATAACAAGGAAATGATATTAAAGAAAAAAATTATTCAGGCTCGTAAAATAATACAGCAGAAGTACAACAGTATTAAAACTGCTCGCATTGATAATGAAAGAACATTTGAAAGTACTTATAAAATCAATCCAGATAAAAAAAAACACCCATAAAAGAGCCCATTGGCGTTAAACCCAAAAAAACCACCCCTATTCATATTTCCGAGAAAGCACGTTACTGCCCCCACTAGTCCGCTAGCTCAAGTTCAACGGACTCCAGGCTTCACTCCATTAGGTGATTCAAGAAAGGGTGCTACTATCCCACTAGCTCAGCTTCCGTTTTTTCAAACAAATCCTCCTCCAGGTCTTCGTATACCGTCTTTCTTAGATACATCTGTTGTAGGAGAGATTAATATTGAGGAAGAAGAAGAACCTCTTAGTGTCACAGATGATTCTACTACCCGTAATGAACCCATCTCAGAAGAATTTCTCGAGCAGTATCATGAATTACCTCGTATATACGTTGAACGTATTATGAGGTATCCTGAAGGTGTTATTGATCGTACTTATGGAGTCCACTATGATACCAAAACTGACAAATGAATAATTGGTAATACTCCTGTTACAATTAAAGGAAACGATATGATTATTAAAGGTGTCACGTATAAAGGGACTCCAGGTTTATGTGATCTGCTTATTATGAATGAACCCAATTTAAATCTTCAAAAGATAGAAAAGAGTATAGAAGTATTTTAGAAGCTACTAATGTCGTAAGGCGAGATTATGACGTAAGTGGGCAAATTCGAGGGAACCGCAGCAAAAGTATACACAAATAATCAAACCCTTGCTATCACCATCATCACTCACAACCAAGGGAGGTGGAGCTATGTTTTTTAAGGAATTAACAAACAGGCCGATTGAATATAAACATTGGAATGATGTACATGAACTAATTCGTAATCTAGAGGTATTGTGAGCAGAAAAATTGGCAGGGAATACGGGTGTCGTGAATGACATAATATCAATTGTAGAAGAATTGTATGAGGATCGGTACATTGAAAAACCAAACAGCCGTTTTTTAAACAGTATAAATGAGAATGCATTGATGTCGACATATCATAACTAAAATAACCCTTAACAAATTTGGACGTTCACATGTCCAGTACCAATTCAAGAAATTAAACCCTCAGTTTAAACTGATTAATGATAATTAATTTGATATCGAGATTAGGAGACTCAGCAATGTCGCCAGCCCCATAGATCCTCAAGATGCCATCACTAAGCAATACTATTTATCAACAGGATTAAATTTGGATGGAAACCGTTTGACACAGTTGGCGGACCCGGAAGAAGATGGTGATGCTATAACTAAAGGATATTTTGATTTTTGTCTACAAACAGTTCAGAAAGTTTTTAAAGGAAACTCTAAGGCTTATCTAGTGTTGAAGCAAAAACTATTTCAACTTAAAGAAATTGTGGATAAATTAGTACCGTATCCAAATTACAACTCGTCAACGAATTGCATAAACCTGCAGGAAGGCGCACATTAATTAGAGGTTTTGAGGAGCTTTGGCAAGCAGATTTGGCTGAATTTAACACATATGCCAAACAAAATAAGGGCTATAAGTGGTTATCGACTGTTTTTCGAAATACTTATGGACTAAAGGATTAAAAACGAAAACAGGTCAAGAAGTTACCAAGGTCATGCAAACAATCTTCAAAAAAGGATAGAAACCTACCGATTTGCAGACAGATGCAGGAAAAGAATTCTACAATGAGCATTTTACTTATCTAATGCGGTATTATGGAGTCAATCATTGCACCACCTATAGCACGAAGAAGGCTGCAATTGCGGAAAGTGTTATCAGAACCATTAAGGGTGCTCTATATAAGTCATTCAGCCTACAAGGTGATTACAAATGGATTGATACAATTGATACCATAACCATGGATTATAATAATCGTAAGCATAGGACTATCGGAGTGAAGCCCAAAGATGCCGGTAATCATACAAAGCTAGAGGCTTACACTCACACAAAAATATTCGATAGGAATCGATATTCTGTGGGTGACATAGTACGAATCAGTAAATTTAAAAGTATTTTCGCCAAAGGATACACACCCAATTGGTGTAGTGAACTATTTAAGATTGTGAAAGTTTACTAACCCCACTACGTACATGCTGGAAGACATGATGGGAGAACCTGTACTAGGAGGGTTTTAGGAACAAAGTGCTTCGCTTCAAGAATAATAAGTTGTTCTTAAAGTGGTGGGGATTGGATGAAAGATCATGGATCAATAAGGATGATATTGTTTTATAACATTTAACTTGTAATTTGTGAAATAAATTACTTATATTAGTTATATAGTTTGTAAAAAGGATGCAGCTCTTAGATGAAATAAAACGCACAAAAAAATAATAGTATTTTATTTTTTAAATATAAATATTACATTTGTTTTTAAAATTCCATTATCTTATAAAGTGAACCTAAAGTACTTCTGTAATCACTTAAATTACTGGATAGCCATATCCGTAAATCTGTCCCACACCTCCATCTCAAGCAGGAATTTGAATTTGTTTCACCTTTGTTGATGTTGTCTAGTATCCAATAATAAATTTTGTACTGCTCATCTTTTCACACGGTCGAAACTTATAGTTGATATTTTGTTCTAATAACATTTCAATCAAAATATCGAGGCACTTGTAGTTAGCATAATATGCCGCTTTCTCAATACATTCAGCTATAATAAATAGTGCCTTTGTAAGCAATATTTTCTAAGGTAGATTTAACATTTGTTGAATCATCAACCCATAATAAATTGTATAGATACATTTCAAGCGGTATGTCACCAAGTACATTCATATCGTCTAAGATACTATCTACTTCATCAAAAGTTAATGAATTGTAGCCTTTATCGGTACACAATTTCATAAAACTTTTAATGGTATCGTCTAATTTTATTTTTTTATCAAATAATGTTTTAATAATAACTTTATTAGCTCTTCCTGCAATTTGTTTTCAAGACTGTTCATAATGATAAAATTGTTTTCTGAAGACGAATAAAATGCTATGTAAAGTGAAATCCCCAAGGTCTAGTGTCAGTGAAATTAAAATTTACTAATCTTTTTATCATCATAAGGGTTAAGTACTACTTTATTCCGTTTGATTGTAAACACATCATGTTTCTTTGATGTTATCATATGCTGATAACGCCTTATTACGTCACCATCAAACAAAACATGTTTATAATCATTTATCGCGATCTGTTTGACGCTTGCGCGGGTAGAACCCTTTGATTTTTTTACAACTTTTTCATCAACCATGTAAGCATACGTTTTTGCACGAAGTCCTGCAAATTCCAACATAGTCGCGCCATGATTTTCATCTTTCATTAAGCCAGGGACTTTTTTATTTACTAACGGAATTCCAAAGATATTGTTGGGACTGTAATCAGATGTATCGACCTTATCAATGTCCCCTTTAATGCATTCATAGATCTTGGGAACTGAAAAGGCGTATATGAGGCTATCCGTATACATGTATAGGATCTTAGCATTATTATGAAACTTGGTTAGCGAGTAACCGTAATGAAAATTGTATAAAAAAGTTTTTGAAACGTCTAAAACACTGAATCCTGCATATATAGGTTTATTGAAATATACTTCTAGCTTATTCATTTGAATGATAGGCATATCATTATCAAATATTGTACAACTACAAAAATTTGGTATTGCTATGTAAGCACGAGCACCATAGCGACTCTCCCATTTTGTTACTAAACGTATATCCTTATGTTTACGTACATTTTCCATCAGCTTCCCAAAAACGCTATTAATCATTAATTTATAAAAATTTTTATCAAATTCATGTTGAGATTGCTGGCGCATGGTGGTATCTAAATCGATATATTTTTTAACCACGGGGACTGTTTAAAACGTAATATACGCTGTACTTTTACCAACTTTAATCCATGTTTTAAATATACTTTCAAATTTCTGAAATAAATTACATAACACATCGCCTACTACGGAGGATGTCCAGTCCACCCCAAAAACACCACCAGGGTTCAACAGCGCCGCGCCGCCCCCAGACGACCAGCACAAGCTCTACTACCAACCAGGAGAGTGGAAGAAGGCTTCAGCTACTCCCAAGCAGCAGTAGCACCACCGCAAGCAGCAGCAGCAGCCCCAAGAGCTGCAGCCCCCCAGACCACCATCTCGAAAGAAGACACCCACTTCGCCCTCGCCATGAGGATCCTGAGGGCAACCCGTGCCGAAAAAACCATCCATGGATAGACGCCTCCACAAGCCAGCATCCCTCCACATCGCGATGTGGAACGCGAACGGTCTTCTTCACAAGAAAGAAGAGCTAGCCGCCTTCATGGACCACCACAACCTGGACATGGTACTGGTATCGGAATCACATCTACGCCCTTGCTACAACCCGAAGATAACAGGCTTCACGCTCCACCGCACAGACAGGCTGACTGGAAGAGGCGGAGGGACGGCCATCTACATCAAGAGCTCCATCGACCACTCCATCGGAGTCATCACTAGTACATCCAGTCTCATCAGGATCGTAGCCCTCTACAACCCACCGGGAGCACAGATAGACGAACAGGAACTGGACGACCTCTTCGAGGACAACACCCCAACGATCGCAGGAGGGGACTTCAACGCGAAACACCCACTGTGGAACAGCAGGACCACCAACGAGCTGGGAAGGAAGCTAGAAGACTACGTCGGCCCGAGAAACATAATCGCGGACAGACCAACCGAGTCAACCCACCTCCCATACCAGGAAGTATACCGACCGGACGTACTGGACATCGCCCTTTTCCGAAACGTGAGGCTACACTACACGATGGAGACGATAGAAGACCTCAGCTCCGACCACAACCCTATTCTACTCCAATTAGGCACCCCGGAAGCGCTCAAACCCGCACAACAATCCACGATCATCTGGAGAAGATACTAGGACATCATAGAAGGAAGGATTCCATCGGTGCCGACTATCGACACCGTCCAGCAGCTGAACTTCGCTGTGGAGGACATCACGAGGTCCATATTCCAAGCAACGGAAGACGCCAGGCGCACCACGGAAGCACACCGAGGAAACACCTACGGACTACCCAGGGAGATCAGGGACCTGATCCGCGAGAAGAACAGTGCCAGGAGAACCTACCACAGGACGCAACACCCGGACGACCGGAGGGAGATGAACCGTATGCACCAGAGCGTGAAGACAGCAGTCACGGAGCACCGAAACTTGACATGGAAGGCCAAAGTGGAGTCCCTTGACACCCAAGATGGATCATACTGGAAGATGGTGAAATCCCTAAGGAAGGAATACGTCCTCGTCCCACCACTGCACGGAAGGAACGGACTCGTCTACACAGAATCCGAAAAAGCGGACGTGTTCGCCGAGACCATCGAACTTCAATGCAGCCCGTTACAAGAAAACACCGACCAGGACCACATCGCCGCAGTCCACCGCGCCGTCAGGACCAGCCTAGCAGAGGACACCGAGGACAACATCCGACCCACGACGCCGGGAGAAGTCCAAGGCATCATCAAGAAGCTGTAGTTCAGGAAAACCCCGGGACCGGACTCCATCCCGAACAAAGCTCTGAAGCTCCTTCCACTGAAAGGCATCGCATTCCTCACGGCCATCTACAACGCAGCGCTGAGGTTCAGACACTTCCCAACCCGATGTAAAGAAGAGGACACCGTGATGACCCCGAAGCTCGGAAAGAAACTCAGCCACCCTCAAAACTACCGCCCGATTAGCCTACTACCAACGATGGGAAAACTACTAGAGAAGATCATCCACACCCGACTACAGGAAGAAATCGAAGAACTCAAGATCCTTCCCGACGAGCAGTTCGCCTTCCGTCCTCGCCACTCGACCACACAACAAGCGCTCCGAGTCGTGGAATTCATCGTGCGTGGATTCAACTGGAAGTTCACCGGAGGTATGTTTCTGGACATCTCCAAGGCCTGCGACAAGGCATGGCACCACGGACTCCTCTTCAAGACGCAGGAACGCAAGATCTCGCAACCCATGGTAAAGATGATCCAGTCCTACCTCACCAGTCGATGCTTCAGGACGAAACTACCCCACTGCAGGTCACTTCCCAGGAAATCCACCGCGGGAGTCCTTCAAGGTTCGATACTTGCCCCTACGCTTTTCAATCTTTATGTTTTAGATTTGCCGAAGACCGAAGGAACCACCCTCGCCACCTACGCGGACAACACCGCAGTCCTCACCCAGTCACACAGCAACAACCAGGCGGGCAAGATCCTACGAGTAGCGGACAACCTGGAAGGATGGTACTCCAAATGGCGCATCGGAATCAACCTAGAAAAAAGCACTGCGGTCCTGTTCACCCGAAGATACATGAGGCGCACGAGGAACATCTCCATGTTAGGCCAGGAAATCCCATGGAGGGATTCCGTGAAGTACCTAGGACTCCTCATGGACAGGAAGCTCCGATGGAACCAGCACGTCGCAGACAGAAAAACCAACGCCTACGGCATCATCAAGAAGATGTATCCGCTCATGGGGCGAAACAGCGTCCTAACCACCGACAACAAGATGCTGATCACAAGTCGATCATCCCCCCGATGCTGACCTACGCCTGCGAAGCATGGCATACGCCGCTCCCTCGTACATCAAGAGCCTTCAGACCATCCAGAACAAGTGTGTCCGGACTCCCTGGTACGTCAGGAACGACCGACTCCACAAGGACCTCAAGATGGCCACCCTAATGGAATTCATAAAAACCACCGCAGCCAACCAGGAGATGGTACTAACGGCCCATCTAAATCCCCTCATAGAGAGATTAGGAACTACGACGCCAACGACGATACGAGGCACAAGTGGCCGAAGATCGTGTTGTGTTGAGTTATATGAAATATTTACCATGTAGTTATATGCCTATTTGTTGTTACATATCTTAAGTTAGTTTAAGTTAGGTAGGAATGAAATGACATGTATATACTATGCCATGAATAAAGCAAGGTCTGATGAAGGTATAGGGGGCATCCCGGTATACCGTAGTTCTACCGATTAAAATGAATGAATAACCACGGGGACTGTTTAAAACGTAATATACGGTGTACTTTTACCAACTTTAATCCATATTTTAAATATACTTTCAAATTTCTGAAATGAATTACATAATTATGTTTAGGATACAATGCAAGCAATAATTCTTTCATTTTGAAATCAGATACGGGTGGTACCATATGTTCGGGTGCCAATGGTAGATCACTGTGACTCTCATGTAATTCTATGGGATAGTCTAAATCACACTCGACTAGATAGCCAATTTCCAAGTCATCGAGATGGTTTATTAAATCTAAAGTTTAAAAATTATCAACAAAAGAAAAATCGCCAAATGGTAGAAATTCTGACATGGTGGATTCATATAAATTATTTAAGTCGTAGTACATTAAATACACACTTTCGGAAGTGGGATCAAATTTTTCCCTCATGTACTTATTGTTAGCTTTAGCATATCGATTAGAACATTGAGCCACACCACCTCTAATTTCTCTCTCAATAAACATTAGCATATCAATGTCTGTAAATAATTCTAATTGTACTTGTGTAATTTTAAGCATAGCATCGAATGCCAAACCTGGGGCTGTGTAATAGTGCAGAGGATCAAGCTTGTAAGTACTTAAACAAATTTGTCGAAAGTTTTCGAAAATGTCTGTTAACAGTAGAACGTCCGTTTTTAGATACAAATCCGAGTAATCCCCTAACGATTTAATATTGAATCTGTTCCAAACATTAACTGCATGTGCAAAACTCGCATCATTGATTCCCTCATTAGTGAGATGATTGAAAAATGCTTCCTTGGGAGGGAGTCTGGTCTCGCTTAATTTTTCCCAAGTATCGAGATATTCATAAGGAAACACACCTTTGCGAACTAGAAGCGAAAATTCTTCCGCATTGTTACATTAACGTAGGTAATCATTTTTTTTAATATATTCCAAATAGTCCGACAACTTTTCAATACTACTACTCATAAATCTCAAAGAGTCAATAAATCTAAACCCAATTCTAGTGCCTTGTATTACTTTCGTGAAAGAAATATATTTTTCTTTGTTTATAGGTAGCAGTGAAATCGCATTGGGAATAGTAGCCAATTTTCTAATGAGAAAATGACTATCATAACTTGACAAATTATGAAACACGACTGGTAGAATGACGGAGTATAGTTTAGGTTACAATTCTGATGTGATGCTCCACAAAATGCACCAGTAAAATGGTTATGATTCCTAAATTTTATATCATAATCAGTAAATAGTTTTCCGTAAATGTGGCAAATCGTGGTGCTTTCAAAGTGCTCAACCTGATTGCGAGTTAAAGTATCCATAGGAATTATTTTATTGATTATTTCGGTAGTCCAATGTGAAATACTTTGAAGCTCTTTAACAAACCATTGAATGCAATCGTTTCCTCTATAAAGTCTAAATCGTGATGAAGCATCATTGTATGAACACTTCAAGTAGTAAGCAATGCTGAAGGGTATATGGAGTAAAATATATTATTATTATCGATGTCCGTTAAATTTGTGCACTTTTCCAAAATACTTTCTAAATCTGCATAAATTAGAATCGGCACCTTTTCCTGGAATGTGAAATTTTTGAACTGCAGAAACTTTTCTGCTTCAGTAGGTAACTTGACCGAGTATCGATTAAGTTGATGACAGTGAGTGATGTGTTTTTGTAGAACGTGATCTAAAAAAAATGGTTCAAACATCGATAACAAATGAATTTCTTGTGCTCCTTATTCGATAGTTGTTTAGAAAAAAGAGCCGACATATTTTTAATCCACGTGAAATGATAAACAGTATTATTTTTTGTATTAATATCATCCGCAGCTTGATAGTTAGCAGAACGTACTAAAAGATTTATACGTTCCCTTACACTATTTTGATTTTCACTTAATACAAAATGGTAATATAACTTTCCCCTGAATGCAAAACAAATTAATAGAGAGGTTGTTTAACTGTTCAAATTTTTTTACATCATCTAGTTTAATGGGGAAGGAAATTGCATTATAATTCAATACATCCTTAATATGGGGAAAACTGTAAACTCTATCTGAATGATGTTGCACGGAATATAGTGCTGAAACAACGGCCCACAGGAAGCAATACTCATCGTCATTTTTAACATTCACTACCGCATGCTTTACTGCTATGAAGTAGGGAACTTTAACGTAAGTTGAAAGACCACCTCTAAATGGGACATAGCTATTACTATTCACCTTTAAATGTAATACTTCATGTAATGCCTAACAGGAATCCCTTTCGGAAAACTCTCATTTTTTTTGTAATTTATAATGAACGTTTTCATTATACCACTTACGTAAATTGGTCGCAATATTGATGGCATAACTTTTTTATGGTAAAAGTCTTCAACTCGACAAGGTGATTTATTGGATGGATAAAATTGCATACTAAAAGGACATTCACCTTTAGCATCGATTGCCTTAGCATTAATTTAACCTTCCGTGCAAAACTAATGTATGCATTTTGTAAAAAAATAAGAGGGTCCTTGATGTTTCCTATATTGACTAAAATTCCCGTAAGTAACCTACCATTAAAGCATGAATCTAGAGAGTACCAACTTAATTTGCGTGTACGATTTTTAGCGACATTGACAATTCCACTACCTGTTTTCTCTGAAGCGTTCTTTAACTGTTCAACTCATATAAGATAACACTTTCACAATGATAAATTACTTTCGAGTTAAAGCAAATTTTCGCATCTCTCTAAATAAATTTTATTTTGAATTATGTTTGCAATAGCTTAATATTAGTGTTAATTATACCGATATGCTTTATAAATTCATTATTGGTTTTCAACAATGGAATAATACTTCTTGTTAAATTAACAATATCACTACTATTGGGTATACCCTTACTCATAGTTACCTTCAAAACTGTATCCAACACTTCAAGAAAATATGAAGCACACGCGCTGTCGGTTATGTAGTAACGGAAATAAATATGATATTTATTATAACTGATATATAAAAATGAATAATTTAAGTAACTACGGAAGTACTTTAGGTATACAATTGTAATTCTAGTCGGGAGTGCAATATACTGACTGGTATAAAACTGCTCTTTATCTGCTTATATAGTAATATAAACCCAGCATTCAAGGTCAAAACTGGTTATAACTTGTTGCAAGAACTTCAGTGTTCATAGACAGATGCATAGATTGCACTTTGTAGTGTTTACTGGGAATATCTATTAACCTTGACATCAATACTGTTCTCATGGCTTATGCTGCATCACCTTTGCTTGCAGAGATCATACATTGCACTTTGTGGTGTTTACTAAGAATATGCATTAACTTAACCTTGCGGACAACATGCGAAATACCTTCTCATGATTATGCTGCATTCATTAGAGTTCGTCACATTTGCTTGCTTAGGTCAGTACATTGTACTAACCACTTCCACTTGTTATCGATTTCGTTAACCTTAACAGATCTATGTGTATGTAATGTTAAAGTTTTAATTGAATACTCATTAATTACTCACCATTAGTAATGGCTTCATCCAGCAAACAATCTAAATTTTCACTAAAAAGGCAGGAAAAACCTTTTACTAATTCATAGAGAATTACACAACCACGACCGCTGCGAAACGTACAATACGAAGAAAAAAAATTGGCTCTTATAGAAGGGCACCTCACACAGAAGGATGATGAGCAGGACCCACCAACCCTTCAGGCCTTTAGGGAAATAAGTATTCGGTGGTTACGAAAACTCTACAATGGCTATATTAATAGTGAGGTGGCGGGGATGGGGCGAGTGGGAAGACTGAATGAAGAACTGGTGGAGGCTAATCAATATTTAGTGTGTGTGCGGAAAAATATAGTAAGGACTGAAAATATATTGCGTACGTTGGAAGGGATGGATATGTGATGTGTTTAATATGTTTTTTTTGTGGAATTTATTGTATAGTTATCTTTTCATTGTAAAAAATAAATGTAAAATTTTTTTTATATTTTTATTATTTCTCGTAAAATATTCTCATCCAAAAAAATTTACTACAGCTAAAAAAAATGTGAGTGATAGTTCAATTTCCGCTAGAAAAGTGAAATGTTCTACGTTAAGGAAAAAATTTAAAACATCTGGAAGTCTGACTTACCCACGTACTCATGTATAAATTTCTACATCAAAGTAAAGCAGTAATTTTTTGCAAATTTTAAGTGCATATTGCGTTACAAATGTATGTATTGTAAAATATCATGCATATAAAGAAAGTGTAAAAATATAGTACAGTTAAAAGTGAAAAAAAGCTTGCTTTAAATAAATGTCAAAACAGTTCCCAAAAGCATGTAAATCTGAAAACTTTACGCCATGTATTTATGCAATACAAATGACACAATTGCATTCATACATTTACAAATTCCGTTTCATAATTGTAATGTGAATTGGCGACTAAGATAAATATAGAATGTTCGCATTCACACCAGCATAAAATGCTTTCAAAGCAAAATAACTGCGTTCATTATCGTACAATTCTTGAAGCAGTAATATCAACGCTCCATCGAAAATTGTAAATTTAGAGTCCTAATCAAACTAAATTAAAAAACAAGTCATGTTTTAAGTGCTGTTTGTTGTTTCAAAATTGAATTGATTAATTTAAAGAGTATTTAGATACATGTATACATGAAATGGATAAATTGCATGCATATGTTTCTTCTGAGCTTACGTAAGTACAAAAGTTGTTGTTTCAAATTGGAATTGGTTAATTTTAGGGTAATTTTTAATATTTTGATAAATTTATGCATGAAAATGATAAATTGCCACTTATAAAATACAACTGCGTTGAAACAAAAATTTTTTTTCTGAGAATTAGGTGCAAATTTTAAATTTTCAGGAGCGCATCTTTTGTAGGACTTTATTTTCACCCTACCCCACATCCCCTCCTATACCCTGAGGAAAAGGACGTCCACATCGAGTCGTCCTTTATCTCTTTCCATAGATATGCACATATATCTTTACTTACATCACACACCTTCAAACATACATCACTTTTATAGTTCAAGTACACGTCTATCGTTCACACAACAATAATTGCAATTATACATTCCATTACTACTAATACTTGTATTTAAAGTTAAATGTAATATTACAAATCTCATTACGAGTACAATCCATTTAAAATGTGTTGTAATTGGATATATAAATGTAAAATGTCCAAAGATACATTGTGAGAGTTAGTTTTACTTTATTTCATAAAAAAATCGTTAGAATTTATTGTAGAAAAAGAACATATTACAAATACTTTACAAATATGTTAAACATTTATTATATCACATCACACTTCCTATTGATACTCAATTAAGTTAGAAAATATTAAAAATGTACGTTTTATATCGAATTGTGATCTATAATATTTCACAGTAAAGGAAGGCTTTCTTTAATTAAAAAAACGTTAGAATTTTTTAGATGAGCAACATATTACAAAGAATTCCGAAATAAATAAAGGATTTTATTTTACATCAGTATTTATCTTAAAAAATTATTGATTTTGCACAGTCTTAAATTTTTAATATAAATGTGAATATAAATTTATGCAAAATGTCACGAAAGTATTGTTAGTTGCATAACATTTCACGATTAAAACTTTATTATTATGCTCATAAAGGATTTTATTTTAAAGCAATGTTTATCTTAAAAATGTATAGATTTTGTACAGTCTTAAATTTTGAATATAAATGTGAATATAAATTTATGCAAAATATCACGAGAGTATTGTTAGTTGCATAACATTTCAGGGTTAAAACTTTATTATTATGCTCATAAAGGATTTTATTTGACATCAGTATTCATCTTAAAAATCTATTGATTTTGTAGTCTTAAATTTTTAATATAAATGTGAATATAAATTTATGCAAAATATCACGAGAGTATTGTTAGTTGCATAACATTTCAGGGTTAAATCTGCTTAAAAAATATTTCTATCACCAACTAAGGGTAGCTCGTGCATTTCAAAATTGAAAGCTTTTCTCAACGTCACAATTTTTATTATTTATTACATATAAATACAATAACTCCTTTAAACACTACAACATATTAATACCAAATATGTTTAAATGTCATTCTTCTATTTATTTCATACACCCCTAAATCTACTTTTAAATCTTTAATTTTTCGTATCAACACCTCCAACTTCTTCTTTCGCTCAACAATAGTTAATACTTGTTCTTTTCTTGCGCTTCTTATCTTGCATACTACCATTTTCGTCATTTCTGCTAATACTTAATCGCGCGCACCCAAGGAAGCCTTTTATTATAAATCTGCATCCTTCAAATCCGCTAACCTAGACAAAAATGTCTTCTTATTTCCATGAACTTATTCTATTTTTATACTTCTAAGAAATGTCATACGACACCCCTACAGGTCAATAATAAAATATGATCATGACATTGCAATTTATATTTTTAGCTTATGACCTTGACTTACAAATTTCCGTCAAAACGTTTGACCGCACAGTGACCTTGTAATATGATGAGGATGGTGACATTGCAATTTCTATTTTTAGCGAGCTCCAAAAATTTAAATTTCCCGCTAAAAGTTTGACCTTGAAGAGATCCAAAAGCTTACATTTCTCATCATCAGGGTGCGAGTGACTTTGAATTGGTCTAGAACCGGCCCCTAATCACTACTGGACTACAATGGGAAATTAATAATTTATTTTCACGCTCTTATCAAACATTAATTTTAGTATTTCTCATTGCCATTACTTTAGACTGTGATTAGGACTATCCGTTGGAATTGCACGAGCTCCATAGTGACCTACTCCTTGCACCAGAACACTTGGCTCCACCTGGTTCCAAGTATAAGAAAATTTTACTCACATTGTATCTGAAACGTAATTACGTTGTTCACTATAGGGACCTAAAAATGTATTTTTAGAGGGTCAGTATGGTGCTTGTGCATATAGTTCCAAACCAAATTTCCATAGCTGTACCATATTCGATGAAGACATGGTAATTATCGAAATGAGCAAGTTTGAGGTTTTTCTAAACAAACCTATACATGTAGGATTTGATGTTCAAGAACTTTCTAAAACTTTCCTGTACGACTTCCATTACAGTTATGTGGTACCAAAATTCCGAAATAAAACCAAGCTTATGTATCCTTGACAACATTGTGCACAGTCGTGATTCCTGTTTTACACCCAAACTACACAAAGCACTGTTAGTGAAAAAAATTAAGCTAGATAAGTGTATTGTGAAAATTTACAGTACCATAAAGTATGTAAATATAGTTTTAGATATTCTGAATGTATACATGCATTTTATTGTCTAGTAATAGTATGAATGGAGACAATTCGTGATAATGGTAATTGCAAAGACAGTTCATTGATTATAAATAAGTATGCGTCAAAAACGGGAGAATCCGTGTCCCAAAAACGGCTCAAAACAGGTCAAGGACCGGTATCTGTTTTCCAAAAACAGGCCAAAACAGCTATAAAACAGCAAAAAAAAACGGTACACTTTTTCTAACACACCGGATAAAACTGCTCTAAAGCAGGTCAAAACAGACCGAAAACCGGTAACTGTTTCCAAAAAATAGGTATCCGTTTTCCCAGAAGCAGATAGCCGGTTCCCGGAGATACAGGTCAAAATAGCATATTCATTCTAGCTGACTGCTGTTTGCAAGGATCTCGGTTGCCGTGGGAAAATGAGGAGCATCACAAAATTTACAACTGAATATTAGAAAAGATACGTAAAGGTGAAACAAATACAAATTCCTGCTTGGCATGAAAACGTGGACCAGATATTAACAATATCACCGTCAAGTAGTTTAAATGATTATAGAAATACTTTAGGATTACTGTATAAGATAAGTTTTAGAAAAACATTGTTTATTAATGTATTACTCAATGCAAATAAAATACAATTATTATATTTGTGTTTTATATCATGTAAAAGCTACAGTCCTTGTTAAAACTATTGCTAAGATTATATAAGTAATTTATTTCACAAGTTATAGGTTAAATATATACTTATAAAACTATATCGTTCCTATTGATCCATGATCTTTCATCAAATCCCCACCACTTTACGAATCAGTTATTATTTTTGGAGTGAAGCACTTTTTAAATCTCGGTAATCTCTGTAACTAATACCATGAGGTTTGCACTGAGCATCTAAGTGATTAATACCAGGATCACCGCGTGCGACTCGTTTCTCTGAATTTTTACCAGGGCAACAATACTGGTGACCAGGTAAATGCAATTCAACCGGAAGTTTATTGATTAGTGTATTTACTAAACCACCTGCACTAGTTCGGGTACATTACATACCTAAATCGAGATCACAGAAACAAGTCGTATTTCTTTATTTAGTAAATGCTATACGTTGGATATTTCCATTAAACATAGTGTTATGTGAATTAATATTACACATAGCATTTATAACATCTTCAATGTCTTTATAAATATCATCACTGTCATAGAATTATTTCTCACGAAAACGACGGTAGTCAACAACTTGTAACTTTTTATAGGAACATGCCAGATTGTAATATTCAAGAAATTCCAATCTATAGCTTATTATATCCTTTAAATTGAATAGTTCTTCTACATTATGAGCATTGAATGTGCAAGAACACCAGTTGTATTTTTCTATCATAACAGTTTTCAAAATTCTGTTACATCCTTTAATCAATTCCCAATTGTAATAAATACCAAGATTGCTAGATCATAGAGTACATCTTCCCCTTCGTTTACATTTGACCAATCAATTTTGTTTTCAATTTCTTGGGATCGGAAAAAATTGTTATTCTACATATGAATGCCATCTTAGAAGGTCATTACATTCCTTGCCACACCCCATACGCACTACTGTGCAAGGTTGAGGTGTATACTGTATCCAATTTCCATATGTTTCGCATGATGAGTATCATTTGATAGTTTATAATAAACACAATCGATTAAGTATTCATTAACTGCTTGTTTGTGCACTTCTTCCTCATGTTGAAATGATGACCAGTCAGTGTTAAGAAGAATAACCATCATTTTGCTTTTCTTCATTTTTATTACTACTACTACCATCATTATTTTGACCGCACCAAAAACACAATGTTAAATTATTATTCACATTGTTACTGCAACTATGTGGGTTATCCATGTATAACGGTGAACTTCTCAGTTTGGATCGTTCCAGGAATGATTTTATTTCTGCTTGCATCATAAAGTCTTTACTTGCTCACAATTGCACTACGACTAAACACTGTTTAAGTAATGATTCCAGTTAAAGCATGCGTAATTTACATACGGTATGGTTGTAGCCCTACTATTAAAATTACTGCATTACGGTTTTGATGGTAGAGGGGAGAGTGTGCTGTGAGAATTACATGAATAGGATGATCTGCATCTGATGAGGAAGAACTGCTACCATCAGGGTATGCTGTCCATTTTTTTATATCGTCACAGAGCTGATTCAATTGTGCAGTTTTTAGTTCTTCAACAAAACATTTTCCACGCCTTTTCTTTAAATTTAAAGACCTTTCACTCATCGTTACTGCTGTTTCAATACTTGTTTGCTATGACGTTGCAGTCCTCTTCACTATAATCACCTCGCCCGCAAACCGCCTCATTTAGGCATCCAATTCTTGCTTCAAGTGTTCCACCGCTGTTGTCAGGTCGGTTGTTTTGGTCCATTGCTCTTGAGCGTATGTCATCCATACTTTTTACACACAACGCTCACTATACATTACTTTATTTTCTTATATTGTTGCTCTAAACTCCCCACCATGTTACATTAGTGCAGATATGAACCATCTATTTGGTTACCACACATATCAGGTTAAGCGATATTTTTAATAATGACGCGTAACAGCAATTTTTAGTGATGATGCTGTCTCTATAATTTTTAGCCACCTTTTAGTGAGGATATGATCAGGCTATTTTTAGCCGTGATGCAACCACCTTTTAGCCAGGACGCAAGTTTTCTTGTTGCTTTCGCCACAAGATGACCTTGAAAATCTAGTGACTTTTATTCAAATCTAGTAACTTATTGAGTTAGGAAGTACCTTATATTGGTTATCACTAATGTCATTTGACTCACTTTTAAGGGTCAATAAACTTTGACCCAGAAGGGGCGGCGTGTACGTGCACGGTGAGTTAGGATCGGCCTTATATTAGTTAAAAATAAATTAATACTAGATACCATATGTTTTCGACAGCTTCTAGAGGCCGGTAGATCAATCAACTTTGATTCTCAGAATTGCTGGGGCGTGACCTTAAAATTTACTTGAAACTGGCAACGCCGCATGACCTTGAGACTTGGTAACACTGTAAAGTGGTCTGGAAGTGCTGTAGCCATACTACTGTGCTGCACCTTAGTTATCGTACACCTGGAGTTGGAGGCCGCGTAAGGCAAATGAGTATTTCACTGTTTAAACTAGTTGCACCTTGCAAGCACTCTGGTGTGCTCTCCCGATTTTTATTATAATAACAGTCTGGCGCTCATTGTTAATGATGATTTGGTTATATTTAAAGTGTGCCTTAACTCCAATTTGCGACTTATGGTAATACGGCGAGCTGCTTTAATTATCTGTTACGTCCGGTGTTGATTTTGTTTTTACCTGTAACATGTCCTAGGATTAGAATCGTCATGTCGTGTATTGAAATCTGCAAGGAAACGTTGTGATTTTAGTTTTCGTGTGTAATAGATTTTGTCATCAGCTTTTATTTTATTGTCACTTATTTCGTTTTGTCATCATTATCATTACTACTTAGTTAAAATGTGGGTTTATTATCTTCTATTTTAATTTCTGGTTTTTTATGTCTATTTGCCCGTTCTAAATTTAGCTGTTGGTCAATTTGTTAAGGGTAAGATCTGAAATTATGTTTCAGTTTGATTTTTACCATCAAGTCGTCCGCGTAAGGAAAGGTGTGTATCCGGTAGAAGACTGCATACTATTGTATGATAATATGGCATAATCCATTAATGATTTGATATTTGTAGAGGATTTTTAATCTCCCAAAATGCGTAAGCTTCCTATCAAAGAGGAATGAAATCTTTCTATTGAGCTGTTACATAGAGTTTTAAGTAGTTGTAAGTGAGTGAGATGACCTTGATCGCTGTAACCAATTTTGCGAATTCTTTAGTGAACTTCTATTGAACCGAAATCTTCTCTATAATACATGTTTCTCCGACGAACGCACATTTATGTTGAATGGCGAAGTGAATAGATACAATTGTCGTTACTGGAGTGATATCAACCCTCATTTAATCAGGGAATTTCATATTCAGACTTATGAAAAATTGAATGTTTGGGTAGGAATTTTGGGCGACCATATTGTTAGACAATTTTTCATTGAAGATAATCTCAATTGAAACACCTATTTAGGATTATTTGATGGTACAATTAATCCTATTGATGGCAGAGTTGTTGGAAAGTGACGACAATTTAATAGAAAATGAAATAAGTTTTCAGGAAGATGGAGTGCCCCCACTATGCTGTTGCTGTGCGACAATTTTTGGGTGACTATTTCCTGGCAGGAGAGGTACCGTCGAATGGCCACCAAGATCTCCGTATCTATCCCCCTTGGACTTTTCCCTGTAGAGCCATTTAAAATCACGAGTGTACGCCACGCAGCCTGAAACACTAGAAGTGCTAAGTCAGAGAATCGTAGAAGACTGCCGATTAATAACAGCGTATGACTTGAGTAATGTTCGAAGAGAATTTGAAAACAGGCTGCATTATTGTATGCAAGTTAACGGTGGTCATTTTGAGCAATACATTAAATAGATCTTGTTTATTATTTGCTGAAGTTTTTTTATTTGTGACATTTTTGTAAATTGATACATCAAAAACTTGAAAGGGCATTTGTGTATAAATTGCAACGCGTACATTGGTTTGTGAAATTTTAATTTTTCTGTCAAATCTCAACCGATTTCTAAAAACGATATATCACTATATTCGCAATTAAAAGGGCTTTAAAATTATGTGTTGGATTTCTAATTTTAAAGTTGGGGTTGCTAGGGGTGTGGGGAATCGACGGATTGAGTTGGCTTGGCTGTACAAAAGGTTCCCCGCAATAACAAAAATCGACGGATCTCGGCGAATTAGAAATATTTTTCGGTTTTCTGATTGTAGGGGGGGGGGGTTCAATTTTTCGTTGGGAAACACTATATACAGGGTGATTCGCGAGGAAGTGGCAATATTTTAAAGATATGTCGAAGAAGCCAAAATAAGTAAAATAAACTCATATGTTTAAGTCCGATTTTCATTTGTTTCAGGGATAATTGACTTTTTCTTAAAATGTCAAATCTCATCAATTTTTTGCCTATTACGAAGTACGTTGATGTATTGACCTTATGCACGTAATTCTGAGAGCGAAATCCAGAAAGGAAACTTTTAAAATAATTATTGCCCTTTTAGTAACTTTAAATTTGGCGGCTAATAAATTCTCACCAAGAACGTTCTCACTATCGCCAATATTTGCAAAATTCCCTAACAGGGTATTTATTTTTAAGAGTTGACTTTCTGGATTACGCAACCAGAACTTATGTGTAATTAGGTGAAAGTAGGCAACTGAAATGAAAACTGACAGTTAGTTGTTAAAGTGACAGTTGTTCAACATTAGTTTTATGAAGTTGTAAAAATGCCCCAAATTTAGTCATAAAGAATATGCCGATATGATATTTGTTTATGGGTTCTGTAATGGTAGTAATGTTCGTGCAGTGGAGGAGTATCGACGTCGTTTTCCGAATCGAAGAGTTCCTAACAAGCGAGTATTTCAAACTGTTTTTACACATGCCGGCGAAACTGGGACATTTCCAAGTGCAAGTATTGTTTCTGAAAGAGAACACGGAATCGCTGTTGGACTTGAAGAAGATATTCTGGATGTGGTAGACGAAAATCCAGGGATACGTACAAGGCGCATCGCAATCCAATTTGAAATACCACAAACAATGGCTTGGAAAACACTTAAGCAACAAGGTTTGAACGCTTATCATTTGCAAAAAGTACAAAATCTCCACGAAGGCGATTATCATTTAAGGCTACAATCTTGTCATTGGATTCGGGAAAACAGAAGATTGTGTAAAGACATTTTGTGGTCGGATGAAGCTCAATTTACGCGAGATGGAATTAACAATTGCCACAATAATCATCGATGGTCGGACGAAAATCCCCATGCTACGATAGAACACAATTTCCAACATCGATTTAGCATTAACGTTTGATGCGGTATTCTAAATGATCAATTAATCGGTCCTTTCGTATTAGATGCGCGCCTTACTGGACAAGGATATTTACGTTTTTTAGAAGACCATTTAGAAGAAATATTGGACGAAGCACCTTTAAATATTCGACAACGAATTATCTTCCAACATGATGGAGCGACTCCTCACTATTCAAATAATGTACGAAATTTTCTGAATACCACTTTCGGCGATCTTTGGATTGGCAGAGGCGGCCCGCTTCCTTGGCCACCGAGATCACCGGATCTCACTCCCCTCGATTTTTGCCTTTGGGGATGGATGAAGTCGTTAGTTTATGTTACCAAAGTGGAAACGAGGGAAGCGTTACTAGATCGCATTCTTAATGCAGCAGCTATCATTAGAGCGAACAATCGTTCATTGAAACTCGCTACTAGTGCAGTTTATAAACGCGCAAATAAGTGTATCCAAGTGGGCGGTGGTGTTTTCGAAAATTTTTCGTAAATTAATGCTTCGAACATTATTCGTAAATTAATGCTATTTTGTTTATTTATGTAATTGATTTTGTAATAAATTTTTGTTTGCTTTTTAAATATCTCTGAAACAAATGAAAATCGGACTTAAACATATGAGTTTTTTTTACTTATTTTGGCTTCCTCTACATATTTTTAAAATATTGCCACTTCCTCGCGAATCACCCTGTATGTATGGTGTTTATAACTTGAGTGTTTTTATAAGTGTAAATATTTTGTAATCCTCAGATTTACTCACAACGCTAATATTTTAACGTTCGTTCAAAACTTAGAAGTTTAGCTAATTTGGATTACATCAAAAGTTTATGAGTAATTTATTTGTTTGTGGTATTTGTTAATTTGCACAACTTTGCAGTGGCATTTCTTTGAAGTGTTTGATTATTTAAAGAAAGCTTTAACGTAATGGATTATGAAAATTTTTATACTGGCGTATTTGCTATTTTGATTTTGGCCATAAGTTCAATTTGAACCACGCCTTGAATGATAACGTAGATTATAAAGTGAATAGGTCGTTTGTCCGATTAGCTGTGTACTTTTATACATGATAGTTTGGCGAGTAGTCATAGTTTTTTTTTTGCCAAAGGGTAAGCAGTTTGTTTATTTGTTTGGAAATGAACTGTGTACTTTTCGAATTTAGGAATTACATCCAGATTTTGTCGTTTATTAAACTTTAGGAATTTATAGATATTTGATCGTGTTTGTTAAGTTTTGTTATGACGTATTTTTCGTTTTGAATTGAATAATTAATTACCGTATTGATCAGTTTTTTTTTGGCGATTTGAGCCAATAATTTTGACGTGGAAGTTTGTCGAAGTATTTAATGAGTTTCAGTTTTAGTATCGCAACTTTGCGGGGTTATATGAAGCTTAAGATTTCATTGAAGTTTGGGTGAACTTTGCGTAAATATTTTTGGAGTAG
This sequence comes from Vesta saturnalis, assembly GCA_036346205.1. Classification (NCBI taxonomy): domain Eukaryota; kingdom Metazoa; phylum Arthropoda; class Insecta; order Coleoptera; family Lampyridae; genus Vesta; species Vesta saturnalis. Next base: position 3,583,021 of record JARFJB010002032.1, read on the forward strand.
AATTTTCAGGGAGGAGCGTGTTTTATCTTTGAGTGAAGATTATGGTTTCCTGTTAGACCATTATTAAGATCTAGTTCATGACGTATTTCCGCTATAAATGTATCTAATAGGTGACTTTGACATCTTTGCCGATTTTGACGGTTTGGTGTTGTGACGAGTGCCCTATTGCAGCATTATGTAAGAACCCCGCTCACAACACGGAGCTATGCCGTGCGCGCACAATGTCTTTACGGGTTGATGCTCTAATGAGTATTTGGCCTGTGACAGAATAAGGCTCAATTAATGATTTCAGCTGCGGTTAATGAGGTTATAGGGTAGGCTTGACTAAATTTTGAAAAACTGTCGATTATTGTGATAGGAAAAAAGGAAAAGGCCACGTATTTCAGTCCTTCCCCGAGGTGAGAGCGGGCTGCTCGAGCTTTTCGAGCTCCTTTAGCCACAATCACGGATTCCAGCATATATACATACATTATGTATATATGCATGGGGGAGTTAGGGTTCTGAGGGGGAAGATACTATCCCAGCATTCGCCTAAGAAGCCGCACATGGTGTGCATATACGCAGTGACCATGCCGCTACATGTGTATGAGGAAAACCCCCTGAAAAAACCTCATACAAGGTAGACGGTAACGGGAATCGAACCCATTACCTCCCGAATGCTAAGCAGGTTGTTTCACCACTACTCTACCAGCTCGGTTATTGTGATAAAAGTTTGTCCTGAATGTTTAAATGAATCTATATAAAGGAATTCAAGGACGAGTTGAACTGTGGGTGTCGGTTTAAATATTAATGTGTTTGGGTGTCGTTCGTATTTTGATTTGTGACATATTTCGTAGGTATTAATGTAATTAGTCACGTATTTGTTCCAGTCAAAAAGCAGTTGTGGTAATATTTAATGTTTGTAGTGTTCCGCTTTTGACTATTAACCAGAAATTACTAAACTGCTCTTAAAGCTTTCTTTCGTGAAATATATAAAGAGTATTTTTAGCGTTTATCATTCAAGAAACATAAACAGTAGGTAATTTTTGCTTTTAGAAATGCTTTTATTAAATTTGTCCAATCGTTACGATTGCTTGATCGTTTGATATTTGCCTAAATATTCGGTTTTGTCTCCCTGTATAATCTGAAGTCATTATTTTGCTCTTGTAAGAGTCAATCGGTTTTTCTGTAAAGGATGTTCTAAATGTTGGGGTTCTCTATGCTAGTGTGTACAGTTCCATTATTGTTTTTATCTTGAATATGAGGGTGTTTTGCTATTATGTTTTGTAAAACTTTTATTTTTCTTTTCTTTGTGTAATTGGTTTTGTTCTTTAGGGGGAGGTATTTCGTGATCCATAATTTTGCTTCTGCCTTCTTCTGAGAGTTTAAGAATAGGATTAATTCAGTATTGAAGACGTATTTTCGTCATTATGTATTTTTAAAGGGAATATTTCTATTCTCGAAGGTGCGTCTGTGTTTGTGTTCAATGTTGTTCGTGAAAGTAATGCAGATTCCGACTACCATCGAAACCACCATATAACCTGCAACTTCTTCTAAATTAAAAATAATTAATTAATTCATGACTCGTCAATTAACCGTCAATTTTGTCCATTGAATAGTCTTTTAAATACCAATCGTGGCCGATGAATTGCATACATTTTGGTCAACGTGCTTAAGCGTGTTTATTGCTTCAAAATGGGTCTCGTGCTAACGCGCTCGACCAATTTATATCGAAGCAATAAACACTCAAACACTGTGCCAAAAATTTTCGGCAATTATTCGGCCACTTGAGGTATTGTATGTGAAAATTTACATTTTCATATTCCATCTGACAAGTTTTGAATTTGGTTCTTAAAAAAATAGCCATTGTAATTGTTTATGCTTGTTTATGCAGCATTAAGTGAACAGATTCTTGTTAACTTTAATTCTGCTAATACCCTCGCGGTCAGAAATGAATAAATAAGAACGGTGCTTGCCTTAATTTTCTTAATCTCTTATCGTGATTTGTACATTCAATTTGTGGAAGATAAACGGTAAACACCAACGGTAAGAACGCCTTCTTCTAAGCTACTGGATACGTGGATTTAGTTGCGAATTCAAGATGAATGGTAAACACTAAAGGTCACGAACTTTAACTGTGCCTTTTTCTATCCTACCGACTTTTTTTTAATAATTGTGGTTCTGAACAGTCTAAATTTGCGTTACCGTCCTAAAGCACTCAGGATCACTTATTAGGATGGATAGAGGGATACTGAATTGCCAAGAGATGCCTTACATTTTTCATATCATAAGTGAGAGGAAAACAGAAACTAGGGAAATCATTCCAGAGTTTAGAAGCCGTATAGAAGTTGAGATTTGTACTGCATATTGATGATGTGAATTAGCGAACCGAGTATTCCTAGCCATACAAACACCGATAATACAAAGAAAGAACTGAAACGGTTCCTCTGTACTGAAGGGACGGTATGTCAGAAGATAAGGATGGGTCATGTATAAGCCTAATTGCGCTTTTTTGAATATGATCAAAGATATCGGAAACATATTAAGGAGCACCAACCCAGAGGTGAACATTATATTCTAGATGAGGTCGAATTTGGCCCAGCAGAAAAAGTTGACGGGAGGTAAAGTACTATTTAGATCTATACAAAAAGCATATTTTACGAGCAGCTGACAGAAGATGGTCAAACCATAATAGATTTGTAATCATAACGTAGTAATAGAGTCTGGAAACTTAAGATCTGAGCCATTCGTACTTACAACAGGAAATAATCGATCTTTTTTGGCGGGCACAAGACAGTACTGAGATTTATTAGCGATACATTTAATTAAATTATTACTTCCTCATTCAAGGATACACCTAATGCCTTTGTTGCTTGAAATTGTCGTTTCAGCTTAAGGTCTTGAGACAGAAGGTGGATTACCATTATGAGTAAACTGAAATGAACTACAGTGAAGAGTTCTGTCGTCGTCTGTAGAGCAGTGGACCGGGAGAGTCGTTGAAGAGATAAGATCATTTGATCATTTATGTATAGCAGAAAAAGTGCCATAACTGATTCTTGTGGCACTCCTGTGTTAATGCCAATTTTTTTTGAAAAGAAGCTATCAACTGCGTGACGTATTCGTCTTTTGTCAAGGAAACAAAAACTCAATTGGTGAGTGTATCATTTAACCCAAACGAGAAGAGTTTGGCAAGTAAACACTTACGCCAAACTACGACTATAACTGATTCACCGCATTGTTCTAATCTACTGTTCCCAACTTGGGTCACATATCAAAGAAGGTCACCTGTTGAACGATTCTACCTAAAACCATATTGGTGGCAATAAGAAGTTTCGACTGCGCCAATTAGGTTTCTTTGTTGAAATAATTCGTTTTTAAAAAGTTATGAATCAAAAGTTATGAATCAAAGTTATGAATAAAAGTTATGGCTTTGACAAGTAATTACGAGACCAACTAACTTGTGATTCTGCATAATAAACTACTACATAGAATCCCAATATCTTTCTTAAGTTTATCTTTTATACTGCAACTATATTAAATATAAAGGAGTGTTCGTTTCTCACGGGAACTTGTATATTTACACTTTTATAATTCATTTCGTAATATTTATGGTTTATTATGCTCCTATTTAGTTTCATTATATAATAAACAAGTGGTTTAATTCTTTTAACCATGTGAAAGAAATGCTGACAAACTTTTCTTGTTATTAAGAAATACTGTCAATATTATAGAGAACTGTACAATAGGGTCTACTGTGGGTAGACAAAATAACAATTTACAATGTAGGGTGCATATTGACATGTATTCGGAGATTTATTCTAATAAATGTATACAGGCTCGATGATATCAACAAATTTAAGTCAATAATACTAAGCCTCCTACAGAATTTGGTAGCATTATACATATTTACTAGATACCGCATTCTGTAACTTACGCCTTTTTTACTCGAATATTAAAAATTAGTCATATTACGTAGACCATATGTGTAGATAGCTGCTTTCTGTTTTAATTAATGTTGCAGTTATGATCACTCTGAATATGTAAAGCGTTCGTGACATGACACGACATGCCATCATTTACAGAGAGTGGTGGAATATCTGTAACAGCTGCTGAAAATCCGGGTTAACCACGAATGTCACCTGATTGAATAGTGTTGACGTCTATAATATTATTGGTGAATTGAATTTTCATATATTTTTTTATAAAAGCATAATTTGCATTTCTAACAAGGTACAGGGTTCGGCATAGCACTGTTACCATTTTTAACGCTAAATATTTATTGAACGAAACACAATACATTTTTATTCTTATCACAAATTAATCTAGATATCTTTGAATTTTATGACTTAAAGATACAATCGTTCAAATGACCACCATTTTCTACTATGCAAGATTGAAGACATTGCGGAAAAGTTGCCATAACTCGTCGTAATGCGGTTAACTGTAATATTTTCGAACCTTCGAAAATCGTGTAGGTCTGAATCATGAATATCGACGTGAAATCAAACGTCCAGGGAACATGTTACGTAAAGTTTCTAACGATCGGCGGGCGGCATGAGCGGTGGCTCCGTCTTGCTGGAAAAAAAACATTCTCGATTCCTCGCTGATGTAGCTCTGATTGCAGAAAATTTATCAACATCTCAACTTAATGCTCTGAATTTACCGTTACCGATCGACCATTAACATCTTCAAAGAAGTAAGGTCCGATGATTCCCACTGATCCAACAGCACACCAAACAATTACCTTTTGACTGTACAGTGTTTTTTTATGAACTTCCCTAGGATTTATGTCAGACCAATAGCGATAATTCTGTTTATTGACAAATCCTGATAAATAAAAATTGGCTTCGTCAGACATTAGAAGCTGATTTGGCAAATCAGGATTGATTTCAATGGCGTTGAGAATATTCTGCCGACATTGCAGTCAATTTTCTTTGTGACGTGCATTAAGTTCTGAACAATTTCCATTTTATATAGATGGAAATTTAGATCCAAGTGCAAAATTCTTCGAAGACTTCTTTCAGACATATTGAGAGTTAAGGAATGTCTTTTTGCGGAACGTTTAGGACTGTGCTCAAAAGCATTTCTCGTTCGTTCAATATTTTCTGTATTTCTGACAGATCTTCTGCGACCCATTCCTTTTTTGTTGCGAACGGACCCTTCATCTTGCCATTTCCTGATTCATCTGCGAATGGTCAGCCGAGATGGTGTATCCCCTTTGCCTCTGTCTCCAAATTCCGCACGAAACTCACGTAGTACTGTAGTGATTAAATGCAAATTTTCAAATTTTTCGACAACAAAAATTTTTGATTGCAAAGCCCAGCGATCCATTTTTTAACCGCCACTATTGACATATAAAATCCAAATGTATTGTGTTTCGTTCAATAAATATTTAGTGTTAAAAATGGTAACATTGCTATGCCGAACCATGTATAAACATACTTTTTCTGTGAAAATATGAAAATACAAGCTTTAATTAAGCTTTTATGTTCATTTAGGATAGTAGTAGAACACTAAATGAAGAAATGTTACTTTGCGGACTCCAAAATAAAGCAAAGGCATAAAACATCTACATATTCTCTGATTGGTACATCATTCTTCATGAAAAATTATTTTTTAATGAAATTAAGCTATATACCAATGGCAATGTAGCAAATCTGCAAGAAAACCGTGATGGCATGATACGCATGACTTCATAAGTTGCTACACCGTAATTTCACGTTTGTGTAAAAAATACACAATCATAAATAAAATTAGATTTATTACTATAATTCCCTTCCCCGTTATGTTAAATTAGCTAGCTTCATATAGTTGAAACGTAAATAGCAAAAGCTACAACGTCAACAGTTTGGATAGACGCCGCATAACTATTACTTAAACTAGAAATGCATGAACAAAGTTTTTAACTCTGAAATATAAAATTTAGTATATATATTCATTTAACATTTCAAATTATAAGTTAGGTAGAAGAGCAGGAAGTGATAACTTATTACAACATGAAATCCGCTCTTTGAGGAGTGTAAATCTTATATATATATATATATATATATATATATATATATATATATATATATATATATATATATATATATATACATGTGTGACCAGCGAGATACGGGACATAGGAATTCCCATTTGGACATTTCGACTGTCTGCACGAACTAGCTCAGAAGTGATATAGAGCAGAGATTTGGTGCAGAGCTTAAGGGATCCTTCCTGACAGGAAAAATGTGATATTTAAAAATTTTCACTCAATACGGAGGCCTCGGGTTCGTATCCTTTTAAGAAGAAAAACCAAATTTTTTATTTTTTATCCAATTTTGATAAAACTTAAAATCAAAGTAGTTGCACCTAAAATAAATTAAATTACATGGTCAAATACACAAAAACATTTTCACAAACAATTAATCTACGATTTTATTTGTTTTAAATTAGTTAAAATATTATGGAAAGGGAAAAATATCACATATTAGAAAGGGAAAAATCAATGAGAAAAGTGCTTCAATACCACAAAGATGTTTACAATAAATGTTGAAATTAGAAACCAGCAACAGCCGACTTTAAGTCAATGAATACATTGTCTTTTAGATATCCCCACATAAAAAAGCCCAATGGATTAAGGTCCGGGGAACGAGGCGGCCATCTGCAAGGCCCGTACTGTCCAATCCAATTCTCAGGAAACACTGCGTTTAAGTACTCAGTAACGTCATGATGACCATGCGCCGGGTGTCTGCCATGCATAAATACTAAGTGATTAACAATATTGAGCTCTTCAACGGCTAACGCAACTACATTTTGAAGAAATTCCAAATAAGGTGCTCCAGTTACGTTACCATCCAAAAAGCAAGGTCCTATAAGTTTAGCTCCGCAAATCCTAACCCAAATGTTTAGTTTTTGTTTTGTCTGATTGTGACCTTCGTTAAAGAGTCTAGGATTCTCCTTAGCCCACACTCTAACATTTTGAGAATTCAATTTTCCGTCCAAGAAGCAACTGCACTCATCAGTAAAAATAATTTTGTAATGGGCTCTTGAGAAATTGTTTATTTTGGTAATCCATGTTTGACAAAAAACATTCGTTTATCGTCATCATCGTGTAACTTTAGCACATTTTTTTTTAACTTTTATACCATTTCATTTTAAGCATTTTTCGACAGCTTTCTCTAGAAATATCAAGTTGAGTACTTAAAGATCGGACGGATGTGTTTGGTTTTGTTTCTATTGCGGCACACACTAACACTTTGTTTTACTCTGTGATGACTGGATTCTCTCTAATTGCTTTTACATAATTTTGGTTTAAACAACCTGTTGAATTAAATTGTTTGACAAGCCACTCTACCGCGCTTTTTGAAGGAAATGGCCCATTAGGATACATACCAGCAAACAAGTCAACCACATTTCTTATTGAGTTTCCCTGAAAGTACCACTTCACAACGTTAACTCTTTCTTCTATTGAAAATGTAGAAGCCATAACTACTTAACTACAAAAACTAAACAAATCTTTACCTAATAAACTACAATCTTTGTCAATGCAGGTTCAAATGTATAGCAAAGAACAGATTCAAAACTAAGTGCTTGTTAGGTTAGGTTAGTACAGAACAATATTTTCAACAATTGGGAATGAACAGCTGATATTATTTGTTACTGCCTTGTTTCTCACATAGCTGATTACAAAGAGTTCAATATAAAATTCTTAAACGGAAGTTTGTTAGGACTAATCATAGTCAATATGTAATATGTTATTATTCTTTAAAAACACATTTAAGGGCAGTTATAAAATAGTTAAATATGTTAAAAATTTATGATTTTTTAACAATGATATTGTACAAATGTTTAACCACCAACGTGATGTCAATTCAATTTAGGTGCATTTACTTTCATTTAAATTTCATTACGCTCGCGTTAAAAATCTAAAAAACGGAGGTATTTTTTTTTATTACTCAAGGTAATTGAACTAACATTTTTTTGTGCATTTGACCATGTGATTTAATTTACTTTAGGTGCAAGTACTTTGATTTTAAGTCTCATCAAAATTGGAGAATAAATAAAAAACTTGTTTTTTTTTACTTAAAAGGATTCGAACCTGAGACCCCCGTATTGAGTGAAAATTTTTAGACATCACATTTTTCCTGTCAGAAGGGATCCCTTAAGCTCTGTACCAAGTCTCAGCTCTCTATCACTTCTGAGCTAGTTCGTGCAGATAGTCGAAATTTTCAAATGGGAATTCCTATGTCCCGTATCTCGCTGGTCACCCTATATATATATATATATATATATATATATATATATATACATGTACATATATAAACACACACACACAAACTAAACCGTGTTAAAGAAAATTCAACATTAGTCATGGTAATTGAATGGTAAGAAAAGATTTAAGATATCTCACATTACATCACATTACATCGCATTACATCGCATTACATCACATTACATCACATTACATCACATTACATCACATTACATCACATTACATCACATTACACCACATTACATCACATTACATCACTTTACATCACATTACATCCCATTACATCACATTACGTCACATTACATCACATTACATCACATTACATCACTACATCACATTCATCACATTACATCACATTACATCACATTACATCACATTACATCACATTACATCACATTACATCACATTACATCACATTACATCACATTACATCACATTACATCACATTACATCACATTACATCACATTACATCACATTACATCACATTACATCACATTACATTACATCACATTACATCACATTACATCACATTACATCACATTACATCACATTACATCACATTACATCACATTACATCACATTACATCACATTACATCACATTACTATCACATTACATCACATTACATCACATTACATCACATTACATCACATTACATCACATTACATCACATTACATCACATTACATCACATTACATCACATTACATCACATTACATCACATTACATCACATTACATCACATTACATCACATTACATCATTACATCACATTACATCACATTACATCACATTACATCACATTACATCACATTACATCACATTACATCACATTCATCAATTACATCACATACATCACATTACATCACATTACATCACATTACATCACATTACATCATTACATCACATTACATCAATTACATCATTACATCACATTACATCACATTACATCACATTACATCACATTACATCACATTACATCACATTACATCACATTACATCACATTACATCACATTACATCACATTACATCACATTACATCACATTACATCACATTACATCACATTACATCACATTACATCACATTACATCACATTACATCACATTACATCACATTACATCACATTACATCATTTCACATTACATCACATTACATCACATTACATCACATTACATCACATTACATCACATTACATCACATTACATTACACATTACATCACATTACATCACATTACATCACATTACATCACATTACATCACATTACATCACATTACATCACATTACATCACATTACATCATTACATCACATTACATCACATTACATTATCACATTACATCACATTACACATTACATCACATTACATCACATTACATCACATTACATCACATTACATCACATTACATCACATTAATCTACATCACATTACATCATTACATCACATTACATCACATTACATCACATTACATCACATTACATCACATTACATCACATTACATCATTACATCACATTATCACATTACATCACATTACATCACATTACATCACATTACATCACATTACATCACATTACATCACATTACATCACATTACATCACATTACATCACATTACATCACATTACATCACATTACATCACATTACATCACATTACATCACTACATCACATTCATCACATTACATCACATTACATCACATTACATCACATTACATCACATTACATCACATTACATCACATTACATCACATTACATCACATTACATCACATTACATCACATTACATCACATTACATCACATTACATCACATTACATCACATTACATCACATTACATCACATTACATCACTTACATCACATTACATCACATTACATCACATTACATCACATTACATCACATTACATCACATTACATCACATTACATCACATTACATCACATTACATCACATTACATCACATTATCATTCATCATTACATCACATTACATCATTCATCATTACATCACATTACATCACATTACATCACATTACATCACATTACATCACATTACATCACATTACATCACATTACATCTATCATTATCACATTACATCATTACATCACATTACATCACATTACATCACATTACATCACATTACATCACATTACATCACATTACATCACATTACATCACATTACATCACATTACATCACATTACATTCACATTACATCACATTACATCACATTACATCACATTACTATCACATTACATCACATTACATCACATTACATCACATTACATCACATTACATCACATTACATCACATTACATCACATTACATACATTACATCTACATACATTCACATTACATCACATTAATCACATTACATCACATTACATCACATTACATCACATTACATCACATTACATCATTATCATCACATTACATCACATTACATCACATTACATCACATTCATCATTACATCACATTACATCACATTTCACATTACATCACATCTATCATCACATTTCACATTACATCACATTATACATTACATTCACATTACATACATTACATTCACATTACATACTTATCATTACATCATTACATCACATTACATCACATTACATTCATCATTACTATCATACACATTACATCACATGTACATCGACATTACATCACATTACATCACATTACATCACATTACTATTCATCATTACATCACATTACATCACATGTACATCACATTACATCACATTGACATCACATTACGATCACATTACATCACATTACATCACATTATCATCATCATTACATCACATTACATACATTACATACATTACATCACTTATTACATCACATTACATCTACATTACATCACATTACATCACATTATCATTCAGTCATTATCATTCACATTACATGTCACATTATCATCACATACATCACATTATCACATTACCATCACATTACATCACATTACATCACATTACATCAATTACATCAGCATTACATCACATTACTATCATTACATCACATTACATCACATTACATATCACATTACATCACATTACATCACATTTACATCACATTACATCACATTACATCACATTACATCACATTACATCACATTACATCACATTACATCACATTTACATTACACATTACATCACATTACATCACATTACATCACATTACATCACATTACATCACATTACATCACATTACATCACATTACATCACATTACATCACATTACATCACATTACATCACATTCACATCATCATTACATCACATTACATCACATTACATCACATTACATCACATTACATCATTCATTACATCACATTACATCACATTATCATCACATTACATCACATTTTACATCACATTACATCACATTACATCACATTACATCACATTACATCACATTACATCACATTACATCACATTACATCACATTACATCACATTACATCACATTACATCACATTACATCACATTACATCACATTACATCACATTACATCACATTACATCACATTACATCACATTACATCACATTACATCACATTACATCACATTACATCACATTACATCACATTACATCACATTACATCACATTACATCACATTACATCACATTACATCACATTATTTATCATTACATTACATTACGTAAGTGCACTGCGCTGCACTTCTCTTTACTGCACTGCACTGCACTGCAATACACAACAGTACATATACTGTTGTGTTGTGTTTTGTTGTGTTGTATTGTGTTGTGTGGTGTTGTGTGGTGTTGTGTTGTGTTGTGTTGTTTCTTGTTGTGTTATGTTTTTCTGTTGTATTATATGGAGTCATGTCGCGTGGTATCGTATCTTGCGTCGGTGTCTGGGCGGTCTCGGTGTCGGTATTGTATTGTATTGTATCGTATCGTATCGTATCGTATCGTATCGTATTGTATTGTATTCCATTGTACTGTATTGTATTCTATTGTGTTATGTTGTGTCTGGATCTGCTCCCATGTAGAATTAGCTAAGAATATTATGATGTTAGGTGTTATTTTACAGTGCTTCATTGGGTCATCAGTGTAGTCCTTCCAGTTAAGACTAGAGTCTAATATGAGCCCTAAGAACATTAAACTGATTTTGCATAAGATGTTCTTATATTTCAAAGTAAGGAATTAGCCATAAAGTTTCCTTTGTTGGCAGAAGTACATACAGTACGATTTCACAACTGATGACTTCAATCCTACGGTCTCTGCGTTCAATCGCCTGTTGTAATTTCCTATTTATTTCACTCATTGAAGTAGCAGAAAGGAGAATAGCTAAGTCGTCTACGTATATGTACTTCTTGATGTCAGGTGAGAGAGTGGATGTCAAAGAATTTATCGCAATGGCAAATAGACTTACACTCAGTGTGAAACCTTGTGGTATTCCATTGTCTAGAGTTCTCAAAGACGAAAGGGTGTTACCTACATGAACTCCTATATGCTGTTCCTCTAGAAAAGATGATATGTGTTCTTAAAGTGATCACACAGGAACATAAAAACAACGTCCGCAAGGGCGAAAGAGAAAAATCAAGAATCGCCGAACATCTCTGAAACATAGACCACCGCATCCAATGGGATAACGTACAGACAGTGGCAAAGGACGAGAATGGTAAGTTCTCTGCAACCGATGATTCTGCTAATGAAGATGTACGGGTAGGTTGAACGGATGATGAATTTTTAAAAACTGATTTAAACTCAGCTACACTAGACAGCTTTCTTTACGCGTTGACCATTATAGTATTTTTTTGGCTCTTAATGTAGCTTATTAATGTTTGTCGTGCCATTGTAATTGCAGAGATCACCTGACCAGGACAAAACTTGCACATGGAAGCTGTAGAATTTCTAGGATATCCCTTAACCCAAACGGAAACTTCTGGATTGGAAAGTAATCGATTTTGGAAACTTGTTTTCCTATGCCTCGTGATTAACTTTGTTGCTACGACTACCTGCAATAACAATAAGAATCATATAAAAGAGTTTACCTAATATTTTTAAAAACCAAATTTGAAATATTTTTATTTTTTGTTTATGAGTAAAAGTAAATAAATACAAAATACAGAATAACAAATTAAACCAAATGTTAGCCTACAAGCCAGAATTACAGGTAGTTTTTCTGGTTTTTTGTTAAAAGTAAAATATTAAAAATGATCGGAAAAGCCCTTTATTACTGACTAGGTTAGATCGTTATTGAGTAAGGACTCAACCGACAGCTCAAAACAACCGCTTGAGTTTGTAACAAAGCATGGTAGGCCTGGGCTGAATTTTCAGTTTCCAAATCTGTAAAAAAGTGACTGTATTAAAGTAGCTTCTGAAAGCAAAAAACCCTTTCTAAAGCAGTCCGCATGCTAAGTTAGGTAGTCAAACTACGGTAAATAATGAAAACACATCTAAATTTTTTAGGCCTACGCGTTTTTCCATATATTTTAACTTAATAAGAAGTGTTTAAATACAAATTAAATTTGGGGGAGGTTTGGTATTTCTTTGATTGCAGTGAGGCTGTAAATAAAACAGGTTTCAATAACACACTCTTTTGTTAGCCAGACATCTGTCATGTTAAGTTATAATACAATTAGTAATTTTGAGCTTTTGAACATCTACAATGTTTTTTAAATGTAAATTGTCATGTTGTGGTGTTCAAATTACATAAACCTAACTTATTACTTTACATAACTTAATATAACAGTAGCTGGTATGATTAAAGACAGAAGGTGTTTTAAAAGGCACTTAAAGAGTAAAGTTTTTTTCCACGACTCTTATTTAATTAGAAAAATAAGAAGATAAGCTAAACAAATCGTGGACGTAAGTTCTCAATATCTACCCAAATGAGTATAAAACTGTAGACCTAGAGCCTATTTAAAAAATAAAATACTTATTTAAAAATATTATTACCATAAAAAATAATTTTTACGTTGCTGTGTTTGATTGGGACAGACATCTTAGTAGACTATAGTCTAATGATTACGAAAGGAACATGAGATCCGTTCTTCGCCTAGGCCATACCTAGTTTGTGATCTAGTTGCAAATCAACATAACTTTCGTAGACGATTCATAGTGTAGTTCTTGTGTAATAACAATTTTGCGTAAGTATCAAAAACATTATATGTAATGGAAAATTTACTTCAAACGTTGAATTAAAGTACCCAAAGACCATGAAGTGCTCAAATCAATTTCTAAATCTACAGTAATGCATTTCAATATTGACAAGAAAATAATAGTAATAATAATAATAGACCAGGCAAAACTTATCATATAATTCTATTTACCTTTAACGATGTAACTTCAAAACACTAATCTTCATGAAACCACATAAACACCAAGTACGTGAACAGTTAATCATCTCAAGCATTTTGCGACTTGGTGTCTGCTAATGCCCTTTGCTACTGTAACACTGTAACTTTGCATAGCGGCACGCGCATAAGCCAGTGTCCACTTCACAACGAGAAACAAGCGAATAAGCGGTATTGCCACTGAAAACGGAATACAGACCCGCAAGTCGTTATGAAAAATAATCTTTTATTCTTCCATCTTGCGAGTTGATGGACGAGCGAGTTCTTTGTTATAGACAAACGACGAACCCGCAAACTCGATCTTACAATGTTGTAAAGGGAGTTATTTGATTTCAAAACAAGAAAAATAAAAAAAAAAATTTTTACTCTTTGTTATCAAAACAAAATGTAATATAAGTTGAATGTTATTGTAGAGATTGTGTGGGTTTAATTTTAACTGAAGTAAGTGATTATATAAAGGGAATTAAATTGCAAGATGGACGTTATCTACAGACACTTGCATATTTTGTATGATACGCATTTATATTTGACCGTGAGTTGAACGAATGTATGCAATAAGTTTCTCGAGGTTAATCATTGGTTAAGAAAGATCCTATGCTACTCCGGACCAAATTAGTTTAATAAAGCGGAAGTAAGTCGAGTTTAAATATTTATAAAGAAAGGTCCTATGCGACTGCGGACCAAATTATTTTAATAAAGTGAAAGTCAGAATGACAGAACCCCATGGTTCACATACGAAATCAAGGAGCTAAGTAAAGAAAAAAAGAAAGGCATTCTTAAGATACAACACAAATAAAAGACTAGAGAACTATAACATATATGAAATCATGGGAAATAGAGTCAACAGCGATATATGGAAAATTAAAGAAACCTACTGGGAAAAGTTTTCAAGAAAACTAGAAAGCGATTTCTATAGCATACAAAAACAGGTATGGAGAGTAATAAAAAGTAGCAAAGCCATGATGAAAGAATATGTAGAAATAAATGGAATTGACTCGGAAGAACGGGCGAATTTCTTCAAAGAATTGTACAAAAAAGCAGATACGATAGACATACAAGACGAAGATCAGAAATCAATAACCATAAGTGCAGAACAATAGTTAACGTTAGAAGAAATAACATCACAAATAACAAAATTAAAAAACAGAAAGTCTCCAGGGCAGAACATTGGAGCATTGGAGTGTAATAAATCAGCATTCATGTGTATGATGGATTTGCAGAAAGCATTTGACACAATCCTACTAAAAGGTGTGATACAGATCCACGTTTAAGAATAAACATTAATTTGGCTTTTGTCGTTTACATCGCGCTGCTTTTGTTGCCATATCACTCTGGTTTAGTTGTTAACTGCTAATGTGGTTTTAAACAAAAGCTCCTCGTGTACTGTTAAGGAGACGCTTTTCATAACTTTGTTGTGAGCTTATATGTGTAAGTAATAGTGGATTAAAACTACTTTAATTCGACTGCGAAGGAGCCGAACTCTGTTAACATCGTCGAGAGGAGATTGCTGATTAGGTGCACCGTGAAAATGTGAAATTGTTGACCATTGGAACCTGTGGTGTTTTTAACCTTGATGAACAGCAACAGGTACTGTTTTTTTAATTTTTTTTATTATGTAATTTGAATTAACAGTGAAACGAAACCATATTGGATATTGATGTTATGGGTGTAAATTGTAGTTTATATATATATATATATATATATATATATATATATATATATAATTTATATACAAATTATTACCTATGACTTGCATTTTGATAGATGATGTTTCTTAATTTATACCATAGTCAATAGAGAAATGGTTTGTCTTTTCACACTTCATTTACTTATTTTGATTAGATGATGTATAAACCCCTAAGTGATAATTTTTACCCCTAATGTTGCACTTATGTCACTATTTTACAGAAAATAACTAAACTTTTTGATTGATTTTTTTTTATGTCGACGTTGTGAGTGTGGACCAATAATAATCATGGGTATAATAAGGATTAAATTCAGCAAAACTAAACTTAATTCTTGTAAAACTAACAAATACAAAGATAAAAAAATATAAAAGCTTCTGTAATAGGATCGATAAAATTTTCGGATCAAAACTGAACGAATTACAAAAAAAATCAGTTCTAGAGGTTTTTACAATATGACTCATAAAGTTTTGGGACATATTTTTTTCCACCAATTTGAGGAGTCCTTCTTTTTGTTTGGGTCTAATCCCACCGGTGTGTCATACAATTGTGTCAAATTATACCGCTTGTTGTCCATGATTGCACAGCCACGAGTGTTTCGCTTTTGAGCAACGTCAATTTCTTTAAATTCAGAGTCAGTGTAGTGGTATTTGTAGAACATTTTCTGTGGACTCTCCTTTTCTATGCGAAGAATGGCAATATCTGAAATTCTTACATTTTGGTTATTCGCATCTGTAAAGCCAGATGGTTTGATCGAAGATACCAAATCTATGAAATCGAGGAATAATCATAGCTCATTTCTGTCGCAGTATATGGTGGCCCTTTTTTTTAGCAGTTCTCATTAAAGTTATGTATTGCTGAGGAGTGTATATTGGTCCACGTTTTAGCGACTTAGTGATCTCTCGTTGAATTGTGGCATAGGCGCTGTCGCCTTCATTTTGGGTATGACCTCTCACCAAGAAGTGGTGGGTAATGGAATTTATGGGGTCAAATTTGCGAACAGCATACTCGTACATTAGAAACACAAATCTATTTTTGTTTGGCCAGCAGCAATTATCTGAGTAGAAAGTAATATTGACAGTTCTTTTATCTTTAATGGCTTTCTTGTGCACTTGTTGCATGTATATCCACAAGCAGGTTGCTATTTGATTTGCTCCTCTTTTTGATTGGGTCTCGTCCCAAGTATAGCAATAAACATTATTTGTTCCCAAATCACAGATTGTAAAATTAAATGCATTTATTTTTGAAACATAATAAAATGTTGAAACATCACCTCGGGGGCACTGTAATACTGCCTGAAGGTCATATACGAGTACAATGTAATTTTCATCTGCCTTTGCTTTTTCCTTGTCTTCTTCCTTCACGCGGGTTTGGCAAGTTTCTTTTCTGTTTGGTGATCCTCAAATTGTCACTGCAGCTTTAATTTCTCCTCACCAGTACTATTTTCGTATCGAACACAGTCTTCACATTGGTCCTTCTTGGGCTGGAAGAAGGAAATATTATATTCGTTATTAAATATTTTGGAATACATTTGGTAATTTGCTGGTTCCATATGTTGGGGTCTACACAGTTCAACATTGTCCCTATGAAGGTCCATCAGGGTCCGCCCTCCTTCTATGTATTCCTTCTTTGAATCCCTGCGGCAGTAGTGACTTTCCATCCTGGGTATGGAATTTATATGTCCTCGTATTGCTTTTAAAATAGTAGGATCGGTTTTCTTGTGATGTGTATGTTTACCCCAGCCGTCAAGACCGAGAATGCCGCAAGATGAGGATATCTTTTTTTCAATTATCGTTCGTATGAAGCGGTCTGTTATTGCTAGTGTGTTTCGGAAAAAGACTTTGCATACTCTTTTCCTTACCCCATCTGTCATTAAAGAAAATGCATTATTAGGCTTGCGATTACTGTTCTCTCTTTGATATCTGTATTTGGGTGTAATAATATCCATACAGCGCAAAACAAATTCGCGTTGTCTTTGCAGATCTCCTGTTTTCCAAAATTCACCGAAAATCACTTTTCGCTCTTCATCTGTGATTTTACTTGAACATTTATGTTGACACTTTTGGTCACTGCAAGCAGGTCCCATGGATTTTTCTTCAACTATTTTTTTTGCTTTTTGTAATATATTGCTTTCCAGAATTTCTCATGCGTTTGGCAAAGTTTCTAGACCACAAATCTGGCTGCCCCTTTCTTTTTCTTACAATTTTTTTCTGGCAGTTTTCCTTATCAGAGCTTTCACTATCGCTATCGGTTCTGGATGAACATGGCATTATGAAGGTCGAATTTTGATTTCGTGTTGGTATAACATAATCTTTGTCCAAAACATCATCATCGTTATCTTCTGAGAAAGACGAATCCGAACAAGAAGAAGACGACGCTCGAAGAGGAAGAATTTTCACTTGTACTAGTGCATAGAATTTTATCTGAAATTAAAAATAGTTGTTAATGTCATACCACGTGGAGAAAACCCGTAGCAGTAGAAAATTTACTTATTTCAAAGGAAATGTATTAAGAAACACTAGTTAACGGCAACTATAACAGTATTTTGCAATTATTATTTTCTGTGCAATACCTATCTATGTGATAATGACTTAATATCATACTTTTTATAACTAAAAGAGAAACAATGATATTCACAAAGGTAATGAGTATTGACTATTTTGCTGAACATGCAGTCTAATCAGTATTGTGCGTTATCTACTAACAGCAATTATTTGTAGACAATGGTATCGGGCATTGCGTATTGAAATTGTGCGACATTAATAACTCATCAATTTATGCTTTCCAAGTAACAGGTTATTTATTCTATACTCACCACTTGAGACCAATCCAATTTGATCTGACTCATTTTCTATACTATTTGATGGAGTTGGAGCTGGATTTATTGTCAATACGGCCTCTGCCTCTGATTCCGATGCCTGTTTTGCTAAGGCCAAAAGTAATTCCGTGCGGTTTTGTGGGTACGAAATTTTATTTTGGATATAAAAAAAAAGAAATTATTACTACGTTGATGAAGATGGTGATATAATAATAAGGTACATGACTATTTTAATTATTTCCAATATCATCACTTTACAGGTTATTCTTCTGTACAACAGCGACGTAACCTGAGATAAAACGCGAGGTGACTCAGCAAAGAGAACCAGTCTGATTTGTTATAGTGGCACATTTGAAGAGATTGTATACTTAGAATAAAATGCAATTTATTATTTACCTTACCTTATTATCAATAATGGCACAATACGAGTTAGGGCAGTCTATTTCACAACGCGAGCTGTCAAGTTAACAAATAATGTTCTTGAATAACGTCACAATACGAAATATGTCGGTATTGTTCATAAATTTTAAACTCACTTGCTGGCATTTTTTGAGATGTGTCACTAATCACAAAAACTAGTACTGTTATGTGCCATATTACGGTCATAACTAAATCTTGTGGCGCTGTTCATTATAAATATAATGGAATTTCTCGTTTTGCTATGTGACATAAACCGTCATCTGGTGAATGATTTCGTAAGCAGTGATGTGTCATTGTTACACATAAAAGTAAACGTTAAATAATCCACTAAAAAACATAAAATCATGAAATTTTGAGTTGTGTCGTTATTACAGAGGACCATCGATATGATATATATATATATATATATATATATATATATATATATTAAGTAGGATTGTATTTTTGTGAAGCATGTTTTTTTTTGTTGTTTCATATTTTGATAGAGATAACAAACTGGTCAGTAAAGAGTTCATGTTTAGTTGGGGGTTAAGTTTATTATTAACTATAAAATTTTTGTTTAATATGGAAATAAATGTAATAAACGTATTTAATTTAAACTGAAATTGTGAATTTCTTGTCAAATTTATGACGAATTGTAAGAAGAGCACTATTTGACCATTAATAACCTCTTCAAACCTGCTGGGGTATCAAATAACTGATAATTTTACATTCAGATGCAATTACTATTTCCAAATTAATTGCTGATTAAGAATTATGATTATAAATACAAACTTGGTGAAAGGAGAATTTTTTTAAAACCCTTCACGAATTAACTCATTTATCCTGAGAAAAAAAGTACGAAGGGTAAGTCTAAGCGTACTATTTGGAAAATTGGAAACAAAGAAGTATCGAACCTTACTACGAGCCTGAAAGTATGTAACAACAATTGTAACTCCGTTACAATGTTTGGCACGTTCACGCAAAATAACATTCAAACATAGTTCAAACTTTTTCCAGATGAAAAAAATTCTAGCATAATTCCCGATTTTCAAGGCTGGTGGACACCCTGCTTCGTCATCTTAGCTACTAGTGGGTAAGGTCACGAACATTACTTGTTTTGAAAAATATAAAAAATTTAAAAACACATTCGTTTTAAACGGGAAAAAAACATGTAAATCAGTTAAAGCATATATCCATTAAGTTATTCTGCAAATATATAATTAGCCATATACCTCAACTCACCCTCATTAATCCTCCGTTATTTTATCTTTTAAAATTAGCGCACAAAGCTATATTTGCCTCTTTAAGTAAACAGTAAGCAACACAGCCAACACGGTTTGATTTACTTAATAAACAAAATAGGCATATACATAATTACAAATATTTTCTACATTTAAACATAGCACACCCATTGGCGTAGGAACGAATACAAATAAACATGTAAGTGATACTTGTTCTACGAGTCCAAAATTGACTACTACGCAAGATTTTATTTCGGAATTTATTTTTGAAATCAACCATTATAATATATAAAATAAAATTGTCGTAACACTTGTTAACACGATAGCTAACCTAAAAACACTAAACCAACAGTTACGTAGATTATTTGAATATTAAAAGTTAATGCAGTCTTAGAAAAAAGATGCAATTGATTTAAGTAATAAAAAGATAACGAAGGTTTAATTAACTTTACCAACTATTTGTCAATAATTAACAGAAAATCCTAGAATCCTAAGATATCGATTGCTTACCTACCTACTACTTATACCTTTATGACATAACTGTAGTCTGTTATTTCCATGCTTTCACCTACAGTTTCTGTTATCGATTAGCACACTAAATGTGTAATGAAAAATTCTGATTTGGAAAGAAAAATACAACTTAATAATAAAGTAAAATAAAATAAAAAATATATTATGAGGTACACATTTATAAATACTAGTTTTAGGAATAACAGAATGATTTTCTACATGCAACCTTGTACTACATTTTGGTTTGCATTTTACATGTTTTTCATAGTATGAAGGGGATGTAGCTCAGTGGTAGAGCGTTCGCTTTGCATGTGAAAGGCCCGGGGTTCGATCCCCGGCATCTCCATTTTTTTAGTGCTTAAATAAGTAGTTCTCGACAATTTGCGATTAATATCCAACCTGTGATATAAAGAGTAATAAAAGTTTACGTTAATTGACAGGACTAACTTTCTAATAAATAAAATCTCATTTTTTCGATTTAATTTTAGTATCTATTTCTAAATATCCAGTACTCAAGGTTATTACACACGCAGGTGTGAATGTGTGAGTACGTGCGAACGTGCGAACTCTAGAATAATATAAGACGTACGTATTTCAAATTTCGCATTTGAGCTTGCTTTTATTTAATTTTGGTAGAAATCTAGTGGCGGAGAGGGGGTTTTATTAGGCGCTGTTTTTGGTTTTTGTCAAATGTTTCTGAACCAACATATACACAAGAAAATTACAAATAAATTATGTTCTATTTCTGAATAACATTCCACTTTATAGAAAAAATGTACATTCCTATTTTTTAAGATAATTGAATTTTACATAACTATACTAAGTTGCTTAATACGAAAGCAAACCATTAAAAAAGTGTATTGTTTCAATTCTTTGTAGGTTGGAAGGTCGTCATGTTGTCTAACACCAGACATTTTATATCTTTTTCTTTTAAAGGGTTGCTATTATGATTAATACTAGCACAAAAATATTTTTGCTAATCATTATTGTCATCACACACCTGTAATTCATTTAGATTTGTATTTTTACAACAATATGAGTAGTGATTATATCACCTATGTTTGTTACAAACACTTCGAAGCTTGAACCTTTTACTTACTAGTTTTTTAGCTTTCTGCTTCTTCTTCCTTAGTGTTGTTGACGTGATTTCTCTGGCGTGTTTCCTACACATTTCAACTATTCAACATTTAATAGGTTGTATTAACCAACATTTATTTGTAGATTTAAATAAACATCTTCATTTATAATAGTTTAATATTTATAAAGATACATACAAGATACCAAACTGTGTTATCGTCTCTTGCTTACTCACTACAATGATACCAACGCTGTTACTATACAGAGTTGTCAATATGAAATGATTTAAGTAATTTGAATAACGTGTAAAGCGATCTAGTGTCAATGCAAACTGACACATTAGTGACTAAATCAAATTTATTAAATAGGTTCCGTTTTCCGAAAAAATGACGTATGCACCTCAGCAACAATGTTATTTTTTAAGAGTGTGTGGTTCATTCGCCACCGACCAGAGGCCCTCGACCTACGTTCGTTTTAAAACTCCACTTTACTGTCTTGGTATATACATTAATAAATAATGATTATTTAATTTACTGTTAAATTTCATGCTAAAAAAGTTGGAGATGCCGGGGATCGAACCCGGGGCCTTTCACATGCAAAGCGAACGCTCTACCACTGAGCTACATCCCCTTCATAGTATCAATAACATTTTATGTGTAAACGAAAATATAATACAAGAACGTATGTAGAAAGTGACCTACATTAATTTACCATTATCTGCATTTAAAAATTATACATTGAACGTACAAGAATGATTCTGATATTCCCAATACTAATGTTTTAGTTTGTCATAACATATTTTTTTATTTTAGTTTGCTTTATTATTAAATACTATTTTTTTTTCAATTTAAACTAAACCGAGAGATTGTCAAGTTAAATAAAAATCAATAATGAATTTGCAGATAAAATGAAGAGTTTAAACCAAACCATCTATATAGCATCATTTAATACAGTACATATAAATCTTTTTCATAAAAGAAATTCCAAATAAGATTTTTAATTAGACATTCAGTGTACCAAGCGATTTCAGAAAATGCAGGCGAAAGTATGGAAATAAGGGACTACAATTATGTCATAAAAGTATAAGTAGGAAGCAATTGATTTTCCATGTCTGAGATGGCTAGGGATTTTCCGATAATTATTGACAATCGTAATCATAATGGATTTAAAGTATTATTTATGGATTTATAACAAGTGATTGTGTAGATATGACTTTTCCAGATGGGTATTAAATTAACTATAAAAGGCAGTTTGGTTTTATAAGTTTTGTCATTGTCTTCAATTGATACCGCGTGAGACTATTATTAAGCACATCATAACTGTCGCCATTTCGAAATATGTCAGAATTGGTAATTATTGCAGCTTTTCAAACAGTTGACAAAAACCGATACAATATTTATTTAAATGATCTGACGTAACTGGTAATTCGAAAGTATATTGTCTTCATCGTGTGTAAAAACTTAATAAATAAAGTTAAATAAACAGTTTGCGTAAGTGTTAACGTACATGTAAATTAATGCAAATTGAAGTAATCAAAGCAGTCTCATTTACTTCTTAAATTTTACACCTGAAATGTACACATAGGTGTGTGACAGTTATTATGTGACAGAAATATTCTAAATCGTACCTAATTAATTATATTACCATTTGGGTTACAACCGTTGACATATTCGGTAATTCATAATATCTGTAAGATTTTACTTTATAATTTTGAAATGATGACCACGATCGCGTGCTAATGCAAAATTAAATTATTCATTTTTCAATGTACATGCATTGTAAATATATTTTTATATAGTTAGCAGGGTTGATAGGTATAATATAAGAATTACAGTTGTATTGGACCAAGAAGATAAACTTGTAACAATCAAATGTTTATAAGTTTTGTTATGAACGAATAAGTGGAAAAGAAAAGATCACTCTGTATTTATTTTACAGCATAATATTATTGATAATATGCTCGCGCTTTTCTTATATTGTGTACTTACTAACAGGAAAGTAATAAATTATAATTTATCCTGCACCAACTTGTATTATTTGCTAGTAGTACATATACTACCTACTGCCCGGAGTGTACTATTCCCGATGCACGCATTGAAATTCTATGAACGTTTCACCTGCGCGAGATTTCCAAGCTTACGATGGACGGCTTGTAAATACTTAACTTAACATTATAATAGTAATTAACGTCATTAATTCGAGAACTCATATTTAACAGTACGAATGAGATGTCTAAGGGCGAGGCGATATCCGAGTCCTGAAACTCGAAATGAGTACTGTTATAAGAGTTCACGGACGAATGTCGTTATTTCATTCTGCCAAGTTTAAAAGCATTGAATCGAAAATTTTGTAACGAACCCTTTAAATCTAGTTATAATTGCGAAACATAATTAGCAACGGCGATTTCTCCATTGTTTATTTGTTTTGTCGATTTCTCCCGTTCGTACGTCAAAATGAATTCTCATGCTAATTCTTCAGAAATTTTAAGGAAATCTACAGAAGCGTGTGATAAATTAAGGTATCCAACACAATTCAGCCATTTTTGTGAATGGAAAGTTGAAAATAATGTTCAGAAATTCACGACAGAAGTTATGTTGGCTTATTTTTTAGATCTGGTAAGAATGAGAAGTTATATTGGTTCTTTTAATTGTAAATTAATGTTTTTAGTCTAAGAAAATAAGTGCATCCTCTTTGTGGCCCAAATACTCCATGATTAAATCAACATAAATTGCGAATGAAAATCTGGACATATCCCGCTTTCCTAAGCTGGTAGCATTCTTTGAAAAACAATCAGTTGGTTATGAACCCAAACAATCTAAAACATTAACCCGAGAAGAAATCTATCTATTTATTAAAGAGGCTTGTAAGAGGTAAAAGTAAGACAAAATTTCAAATAAAACAATAAAATTAACGAGTTTTTTATGTACAGGTTATAGTTATGATTGGAATAGCCGGCGGTTTAAGACGAGAAGAATTATATAATATTTCACTAGACGATATTTAAGAAACTGAAACGCAGTTAATTATTACGATTCCCTGCACTAAGACAAATCAAAGAAGAACCTTCACTGTAATAAACGAAGTAGAGGGGATTAACTATTTGCAGTTATTCAGAAAATACGTGTCACTGAAACCAAAAAGTGTTAACCACAGAATGTTGTTTTTGGGATACAGAAATTCAAAATGTACCGTTCAAAGGGTACGAATCCACATAGTTGGAGGGATACCAAAACAAATTTCACTGTTTTCTGGTCTTCAAGATGCTGACAGGTACACTGGTCATTCATTTCGACGAAGTTATGCAACGCTTTTGGCCAATGCTGGTACTGATTTAGCAGTACTAATAAGACATGGAGGTTGGAAGAGCGCATCGGTGGCTGAAAAATACATAAAACTCTCTTTAGAAAGCTAAAATAAAATTTCCAGGATGATTCTGAACGGAGAAACCTTTGTTGAAGTGTTGCAGTAGCAAAGCAAAGAAGTTACTAATAAAACTAGTCATAGTAACACCATTTCTTCTAACAGCAACTATTAAGGGCAATACAAATTGTACTATCAATCTGAATATTAATACTTAAGTTTAATTCTTAATTTCTATTCTAGACGTTTTTTGATGAAATATTGCTTTAACTGTTGTTGCGATGATTAATTTTGTGTTTCCGTAGTAACATTTTACAGGACAAGGCCGTTTTTTCTGGGACTTAAAGTAGTAAAATTAGATTCAGAATGAAATAAATAAAATTATGAGAGTTGTATTAATTAAAGCAGGCCACTTTCTACACACACTTATAAACAAAAGACTCGAATACATTAAAACTTTGCTTAGAGATCAAAGGGGACAGAAAATATGTGTGTAAGTGCAAAACGTGTGTGTTTATTGCAGACAACGAGCCGACTTGGAAACACGTCGAGTTGCATATATTTAAAGACGCTTCATTTGCCAATAAACTCATTTCTGGGTGTGTATCAGAAAACCGTGATTCATTTTCTTCAAATGTCAATCACGTTTTTAATAACACTTTCCATTTTATGCTGCAAACCTATTTTTACGGATCCAGGTTTTTTTATTTATTTAAACTAACAAACCAGAATTACGTTTAATGAGTATCTAATAAACTGGTTTGGTGTCCGTACTCGTTTTCTAGTAAAAATGTGGCGATAGAGTGCATATGAAACAAGCTTCGTATACTCGATAGTAGTAAAACGTAATTTTGTTTGTAAAAATTTTATTTACAATGCGCTTATTGCGTCATACCTAATTAAACGATATCACTTCAAAAAAGGAAATAAAAAACGTAATAACCTAAAATCTTTAGAATCTGTTTAAATTAAGTTTAGTTCTATTATCAATGCACATTTTACTGATATTTCTACATTTGCAATTGCACCATTTAAACCAGCCTAGATCCTATGCGTCGCGAGTAAAAAAAATTTTATTGCACTAAAAATGAAGCAAAAAGTATTCCGTTCTAAATGAACGTAAAAATATCATTTTAAACTGCAGTACTCTAGCAAAGTACATGTCGTAGGTTCCAATCCTACTCGAAGTAAATTTTTTATTTATGTACCTCGTAAAATTAATATTTAGTTTTCAACTTATTTGTTCATAACAAAACTTCCGTCAATTGAGCATCAATCCTACCATTTCCCAATTCCCACTAACAAAATTGCAAAATAATTCTCCTTCCATCCGACTGTCACTATAAAAACGTCCGCAAATTAATACACATTCTCTTCTCTTTCTAGAAACCAAACCTAACTCCTCTCTTCTCTTTCGAGACAACCAATCCAGCCTGGTCCTTTTGTAATAATAAACCAGAATACTCGAATCTTACATAAACACACAACCAGTACATATTAATTCGGCCCAGGTGTCCTTGGAGACGGCACATACACT
Source organism: Vesta saturnalis (assembly GCA_036346205.1). Classification (NCBI taxonomy): domain Eukaryota; kingdom Metazoa; phylum Arthropoda; class Insecta; order Coleoptera; family Lampyridae; genus Vesta; species Vesta saturnalis. The sequence goes on from JARFJB010002032.1 coordinate 3,610,197, forward strand.
CAAATTATACCCCAGGAACAAATTCGCAGGTTTTCGAACCGTGTGCCTTTGAAACCTTCTCTGTACGCGTTGGTCAACCAACGTAGTGTGAAACTCGAACCATTTCCCGAACCAGAGGTGAAAACCTCACGAATAACTACCTATTTATCCTCGGACTACCGGTGAAAACCGTACTGTTCGAAGCCTTAAGTTGTCCCGTAAAAACATTCCTGTTAACCAGATTAATTACACGCAGTGTATGGTTACAAAACACAAAAACACTAAGATTCATGGCAAAAATATTTTTATTTCCTGTTTATTTCCGTTATTTTCAAAACAAATTTAGTTCCTGATAATTTTCATTATTTTAAAATAAATTTCAGTTCTCATTATTAAAAGAGAATCCTGCTTGAAGAAACGTAATATATATTTATGTATTAAGGGCATAATCAGGAGATTATGGCTCGAGGGAATGATAAAAGCCCGACGCAAAGCGGAGGGCTTTTATATTCCTGAGAGCCATAATCTACAATTATGCCGTGGTATCTAATGTTTTATTTTATTTTGCACCATGAAACTGGAACAAAATATTAAAAAGTATTTTCGGCAAGTTTTTAAATGCAAATGCAGTGAAATAAAGTCGACAGTAGGCTAATTTGTTGTTACTAAGATACTGTGATATTGCTATTATATATCATGTCATGTGTTTGCTGTCAATCATGCTGCTTAGCATCAATGACATTTCCGTGCTATAAAGACCACATTACGCCCGCATTTGGAGGCGTATAAAGAACAATATGGTGGCAAAATAGAATAAAATTATATATTCTTTTAATATAAAATTTTTCATTACAAAAGTTCGCAATTGAATGGAAATTGATAAGTACAGTATTGTACACTAACATTTATAGAATTGCATTAAATTAAATAAAATTTAATCAATCACGTTAACGTAAGCAAACATAAACGTTTTGTACATTAAATCTTTCGTAAAGAGACTAAGAATTTTTACTATTGAAACCGTTATACTTCAATAAAATTTACAATTGAAATAAGTGGAAATTTCAATTTGCCCATTTATTAGTGTTAAAATCCAATAAGAATTAGTAAATTCCTGGATTACAAATTAATTAAAAGAGGAAAACTTACCTATTTTCCACTAGAATCAATATCGAACTTATTTCCAGAGGTCAATAAAGAACAATATTGCACACCATAAGAAAGTGCCCTAGTTTTCAACCCCAATTTAAACGTCTTGGTTATACTCAAATAAATAGTAGGCACCCTTATTAACGTAAAATGATTAGTATCCCCAAAGCTTGACCTTAGGTCGCAAAACGGGGAAAGTCTAACTATTTTGTTTGCAGAGTAGCAGAAAGGCACCAGCTACCCAAAACACATCCACGCAAGAAGGTTGCCGAATCGACAAGGGAACATAGTCAAGAAAAGGTTTTTTTTAGTTATTTTAATTACATATATATTTTAGTTAGGTTGAATTTTTTTTTAGTTTGTTATATCCTGTTTTTATATAATTTATTGCTACGAATAAATGCCCGTTTTAGACATAAATAGAAATACAGTTCGCAGCTTCATTAAACAAAAATTGTATCCTTATCATATGGAGCAACATCATGCTGTAAGTGAAATAGATTTTCAAAACCGTGAATCTTTTGCCAATGAGTACCTACTAAAGTCAATGAAGAACCAAATTTTGTTAATAACATTCTATTTTCAGATGAGGCAACTTTTCACAATAATGGCAATATTAATACACATAACTATCATCACTATTCAGATACTAATCCACACATCTTAAGAGTTGTTGATCACCAGCATCGATGGTCAGTTAATGTGTGGAGTGGTACAATCAATTTTAATGTGGTTGATCCTTTTTTATTTGATGGGAGTCTTACTGGAGAAAGATGTTTACAGTTTTTGGAAAATGATTTACCCGGGCTTTTGGAAAATATCGAGGTAGATAATATTCGTACGATGTGGTTTCAACTGGGTGGCGCCCATTCACACGATGCAATCAACGTTAGGCAATATCTCGATAAAAATTATCTGATGAGGTGAATAGGAGGAGGTGGTGTGCAAAACTGGCCGGCCAGATCATCGGATCTTACGCCCCTTGATTTCTTTCTTTGGGGCTACGTTAAAGATAAAGTTTACCTACATCCTCCCACCACAAGCGAAGATATGAAAAATAGAATTAGCGCTGCGTTTCAATCTATTTCGCCTCTAATGTTGTTGCGAGCGAATTGCAAAGTGTATAGCTAGGCGTGGTCAGCATTTTGCACATTTAATTTGAATTATGGTTTTATTCGTTTATGTTTACTTGTTCAACTTATTTTTAGGCGTAGAGAATTATTTTATTGTTTAGTTATTAATTAAGTTTTCCCATCAGTTAAAGAATTTATTTGCCATTCGTATTTTCATATTTGCTCTAGATTTTGTTTTATTTGTTCTTGTGTATGTCAATATTTTCAAATAAAGCGTCAATATCTCAAGAAGGGTCCGTCTTATGGCTATGAAACTTATTATCAATTATTATCTACTTTTCACGGGGAATCGAAATGTGCAAAAACATACAGGGTGAGGCATTTGAAAAAATTGAGAAAAATTACATTTCGGGTAAGTTAATCATTCTTTATAGTTTTACATGTTTTCGAAAAATTTCCCGGTTTGTTTGTTAGTAGACTATTATTATTACTAGTCGGTGGTATAAAACAGATTTACAAAATCGTAGTGACAACGCTCGCATCGTGGTTCCAAAGCAGAACGGTTAGTGATACAGATACAAATTTCTATACTTTTATTCTAAATGTAACAGTGAACCCAAAAATTCAAAAATATACAAGGTATCCCATTAAAAAAAACACAGGTTTGGGTTGGCATATTTTTGTCAATCACCCTGTATATATCTAAATATTCTTCGAATGTAGGCCCAATGATCGTGTATTACCATATCAATATTGGTTTTGATATCTCTAATAGTTAAGGAGAAATCCTCCGTCCACGCAGTAGACACCCACTCTGTATATACGTAAAATTTTACTCCTCAATTTATCAATCAAAATCAGCCATTACATTTGTAATAAAATTGTTGTAAGCCTTGTTCACACGATAGCCAACCTAAACACACTAACCAACAGTTACATAGATTATTTGAATTCGTGTAAGTAATAAAAAGACAACGAAGGTTTAATCAACTTTACCAACGATTTGTCAATAATTGTCAGAAAATCGTTAGTTATTGTAATACATCGGAAATCGATTGCTTGCTACTTATACCTAACTTTATGCCATAATTACAGTCTTTTATTTCTATGATTTCACCTACATTTTCTCTTGTCGGTTAGCACACTAACTGTATAATAAAAATTGTCGTTTTGTAATTTCTTTTATGAAAAAATGTATACCTATTAAATAATGCTACATAGATATTTCGATTTAAATCCTCCTTTCATCCTCAAATTCGTTATCAGTTTGCATAATAATTTCTCGGTTTAATCTAAATTAATTTAAGAAAAGTACAATTTAATAATGAAGCAAAATAAAATAAAAAATATATTATGAGAAACTAACATTTAAAAATATTAGTATTAGGAATAACGGAATGCCTTTAGTACGATAAATGGCAACCTTTAATTATTGTGGGTAAGTAGAAAGGAGGCACCATGCGCCATCTTGGATTTTGACGTCACAAGCCCGCCCACGTGGGGGACCGGATTTTCCACCCTTATTTTTTACTCGCTTACGTGTGAGACCGGATTTTCCACCCTTATTTTTGCACGCTCACGTGGGGGACCGGATTTTCCACCCTTATTTTTTACTCGCTTACGTGTGAGACCGGATTTTCCACCCTTATTTTTTACATATCCACGTGTGAGACCGGATTTTCCACCCTTATTTTTACACATCCACGTGTGAGACCGTATTTTCCACCCTTATTTTTATATACCCTCGTGTAGGACGTGTATTTCCATCCCTATTTTTTACACATCCACGTGTGAGACCGTATTTTCAACCCTCTGTATCCCTAATTAAGATCTTTTTGTAGCTGCTAACGTGAGAGCTGTATTTTAGGGTTAGCGTTGAGCTGAGGGCTTAGGGTGGTGGCTGAACTGGGGTATGGCTTGGCTTAGGGCGGGGGCTGGAGCTTAGGGGTGGTCTAAGGATAAGTCTTAGGGTTATTTCTGATGGTACTAAGGTCCTTCTGGTTGTAACCCTGGGGGTTAGGCAGACACATACGCCTACAATAATTGCATAATTAATAAGATATTATTATTTAGTCTATTGATTTAAAAGGGTTAAATGCTATTGGAGAAAACGTTTCTAACAAGGAGATGAGATAGCATCTGTGTTAAGGATTGATCTTGCGTGGGGGAAATTTGAATGACAGTAAAATTTAATTATAGAACACTTATTTTTATTATCGTAATTAAAAACCCTCAGTGAGCTATAGAAAATTACTGCCATTCGTAATGAAACAAAAAACATTTTTATTAAGTTAATTACATAACAGTTTGTCTTTTCTTAAACGATTATTAAAAAAACATAGTTTTACCTGCATTGAAAATAATATCCATACGTCCGTTAAAAAATGTTGTATGCCTTAAGATTAAAAGAAACTTAACGCTTGTGTTTTATAACTGTAATTAAAAAATCTGTAAATAAATAAAGGATTAACACAACACATACCAGATCTGTAACGTTTTAAGGTACTGAGTGATGGTCACCGCTTTCGTGTTATCTGTCAACTAAAACTTTCTAGTTGTGTAAAAGCCAGCTATAATTAGAGTGTAAAATATACAACCTCATTGTCTTTATTGCACTTACTGGAAATCGTATTAACCTTTCTCTTAAAATAAAATTGTTTTGAAAATATTCGTATACGGATACACAAATTGTTTTATAAAAACCATATTAAGTGTTTGGAATGTTTAAAATTCCATAACATTTTGTAGTAAGAAATCACTGTTCACGTTTACTTTTAACTGATTACCGTGTAATTATATAACTTTGTTAAATTTAATAGTCTAAAAACCAATATAAATGGTTAATATATTCTCTTTTAAAAACACTAAATAATAAATTTATAACACGATTTTAAAAACACAAGCCGAATTAAAAGAAAAAACAGTAGGTATTACGCAATTCTTAATTAAAAAGTAAGGTACTAAAATATCTTTATTTATCAGAATAGAATGGTTGGATAACAGACATTAAACAATATTTTAATTATCTCATCATTTAGAATTAAACATGTAGTGAAAAACTTATTTACAAAATCAATCATTGATAAACTATTTAATCTAAAATACAGAAACACTAAGACATAAAATCCACACACATCCGAATGATAATCCTGCAGAATTTTTATTGTATACGAAACATCGGAATTCTTCTCTAGGAAATGTAAATGATATCCTTGCGGTGCTCGTCCAAAGGAATCAAAATACTCGCCATTACCATTCTCGTCAATGTAGATAGCGGTCCAATGCTGACCTGGTTTGTTTGCAGGATCCGTGTTTACGATAATTGCACACGGTCGAGGTGCGTGTTTCGGTAATTGATTAGAAGCACATACAAGCCGAAACACATTCTTCTTGTGGCTGGTGATCGATTTCAAGCATCTCAACACTTGTACCGCATACATCTTTGGAATTGGTATGTGTCCAGTCTTGTAGTAGTAATGCGTTTTCCAGTGCACACATAGGCTCAGTGATGTTATGACTTAAACAGCTATATGCTTTTGCTTCCTTTTTCAACTGTTTAATCAACGGGCAACCACTCTCCTCCAGGTTTACTATTGGTTTGTTAAGAAACCTTAAAACTGTTGTTTTCACTACCCTTAACGTGAATCTTGTTAAATGGGCGCAACACTCTCAACAGCTCCTCACGGAAATTGTTGTAATGTACATGACCCCACCACCATTTCAAGCCATGATAATTATCCTCCCTAAATTTTATCTGTCTTGACATGGATCCTGATATAAAGTAGCCTCGCGGTGGTTTTATCAGCATCAACGATAAACGAACCTGATCTGTAACCACGGCAATTTCTTTCGGTATGAATTCGTTGTTAACACCGCTAAACCCTTGCATGTCCAAGTATGCGTCCATCTTCTATCGGCTGCTGCTCTACACTGAAGCTTGCAGGTTAGAGCTACCACTTTTAACAGCTAAAATCCACAACGACATTTCGATGTTTATCGATCTCGATCACATTATCGAATTCTGCATACACCAAACAGTTAACGGTTACGGTGAGCGCTTCTTCAAACCCGACTTCCAGCCGAAGGGAGCCGTTTCTAACTAAATTCCAGTGTGCTAGCGTTTGCAGACAGGTCAGGTGTTAGGTCAAAGGCCATTAAACAGTAGCCGTTGGGATAATCACTTGATATATCGTTACCTTCATTCAAAAATGAATACCCGTACCAGAGAATAAGGTGTGGTACGCTCTTACGTATAAACCATTAGCTGTAAAGTCCGGTTGTAAGACCTTCGAAGGAATTTGTTGTCCGTCAATATATAATGACATGTAGTTAATATTGCAGTGATGAAAATTGAATGGGTCTGAGGGGTAGTCACCGTTGAAGGCTTTATTTGCTACAAAGCCTACGATGCATCGTTTAGGTAACTGACCCAGGAAAACATTATCCAATGATTTTCGCTGTATACCTGCAGGTATAGTTAACACTTTTACGTCGGTCCTTGTAACAGGATATTTTGCGGCTGTTGTTTCTAAAGCTTTAGCGTGCGCTATTAGAATAGTTGGATTGATTCGCATACGTCTCACCAGTAAACTAGCGTCTATAATTCGCGTCTTGTAATTTGAAGCGTGTGCCGCCATTAGACTAAAGGTATCTCTTGATCGTACAAATTTAGTCTTTAACTCAACACCACTTATGAGAAATTTCTTGATTAAATAAATCCGAGTGCACGTGACCAATCATCTCTATCTGTTTACCGGTAGCCGCAAGTGCTTGACGTTTCGAGAAACCGTTATTAGCGTTTCCCAACGTATTCATCTGTCTAGCTGTATCATTGTGCCATAAGGTACATCCTAGATGTGAACTCTTGGCCTCCTTTCCATAATTTAGCAGCGTTTCGATATATGAACGGTAGGCGTAGGTGTTGTTTGGTTGTGACACCATCTTCTGATTTAAGTAAACCTCCACCTGTGAGAAAAGCGAATGCATCCAATTGTTTACCGGTGCTACAACATCAGCGTCTGTAAGAGCTGTATCATCATGTTTTAGAACTTTAGCTGTAATGTACAGCATAGTCTGGCTTAAATCTATATAATCATTTCCATTTCCGGGACTACAAATTCTATTGGGGCGTCATCACTCAGAGCTGATAAGGGCTTGTAAAATATCCATTCACCACTCTCGATACTTGTCTGCGTCGCTGGTAAAGCGAACAAATCCAATTCGGACTTGACGCATTCACACGATTGAGCATGTAGAAAAGCCATTATCTTGAAAATATATCGTCGTAAGCAGGCTTCTTCTTAGCAGCGGCTCTCAGTTGAGACTGATTATTATCAGCCAGACGTACTCTTTTATAACCCGAACCCTCCATCATTTTATCGATTTTCTCGTCGGCTTTACGCTTAAGGTTTCTACCTGCCTCGTGAAATCTTTCTTGAAACGAATCCTTAATAGGTCGATCCTCTATGACGTCACCAAGAATATTAGCACCTGTCCTAAGAGCTTCTTTACCAATAGCCTTTGCGCCAGACTTAAATAACGGTATTATACTTCTAAATATACCGCCTAACCAGCTCCCTATCCATGACCGCGTTGATAGGGCACACCTCTGTAAATAGAGCCGATACCGTTACCGGCCTGATTCATGTAATATTGCTGGTAAGGGCAAACCATTATTGTACTTTCTTAAAGTGTAGCTTCAGGCACGACGTTCCAAACTCAAATGGCATTGCAGCACCTGTATCTGTTTTTATATTAATCTCGATGTTTTCAAATTCACGCGTCATTACCGGTATGTAGTGTGCAGGCGAGAAAACCACATCTTTATGACCCCATAAGCATAGTTTTCTGAAGTAATATTTATTATACGCATAAGCGGAGATAAAACATCACCCACAATTTGCGGTTCAACGATATCGCAATAAACAAACATCTGAGTTGGTAAGCCTATCCATATGCTAGCGGGGTGAGGGGGTATCGCTTCCATAGCTATGTTCTGATACGGTCGATAACCCAATTGTAAGGCTAGACGTTGTGAGAATCCGAATAGCGAGAGCCGAGTTTTTAATTTCGTAGTGACGCGTTTAGTTAGATTATGATACTCGATTGTTAGCAATTTACTTATTAGTGCATGGTTGTTTAGCTCGCTGATAATTTCTTCTATGCTGGCGTAATTTCCCGAAGCGAATCGTATCACGTACCAGCCGTCTTCAATATAAATGATCTTCTCGTTGTCGAGTTGAAAATATTCTGCGGCCTTTTTTAATATCGCTTCTAACATGTTCTCGTCGTCAGGTGGCTCTGTTCTATAATAAATTAAATTATCTGTTGCACTTACAGCGGCAAAAGAACATGGGTACTGAATTTCCGATATCCCTACAACCCACGAGCCCGTTAATTTTATTCGTTTTGGCAGTTGCGTAATAAAACTTGACGTCATTTTACCTGGAAAATACGTCATAGAGCTATTACTCAATAAGGTAAGATAAAACTCCATTTTATATATCTCTCAGCTGCGAAGCTAACACCCAGTTATTAAATTTGTCACTGTATCCACGCCACTTGACCAGGTATTGTTTATTTCGCCCACGGCCCTTCTCTGCCAGAATCTTATCGACTTTGAATAGAGTATCTTATCAACCGTAACAACTTGCAATTCTTCTTCGTAAAAGGTGCCCTCAACAGGATCGTTATTAAGATCGATTATTCTATAAACTGGTGGTCTTCTTTTATCACCGTACTAATTGTAAAACTTCCTCGCTCCAATTCGTTTCATATCCCTTCTCAAAGGTGTACTTAGTTCTGGCGATTCTGACAGTGCTCACCGACTTTATATTTAGGATGGCGTACTGGACCTAAACCTCTCGCGTACAGGTTATTCCACACTTCCAAAATGTTTTTATCGTTTACGCCGCGGGGCCATCTTTATACTTGAATGAGGACTATTGTTGTAGGCAGTCACAAGTCTTTCGAGCACATCAATATATCTGTAGGAATTTTTGTAAGTGAAATAACGCCACATCTTTGTTTTCAATGTTTTATTAAATCTTTCAACTACAGATGCTTTTACATCAGGGGTATTTGTTACATAGAAATTGATATTTTGTTTCTTGAAAAGTTTTGTACACTGCTCGCCACAAACTCTTTGCCTTTATCCGTCTGTAGATTTGCCGGAGTATTGTCGCAATCCTTAAGAATATCCGCGAATGCTTCAATTACAGATGAGGCTGTCTTCGTTTTAAGTGCTCTCGCCCATGCCCTCTTGCTAAATACATCAATTACCGTTAGTATGTAGTTGTATCCGCTATTGTGTTTACTTAAAGTCCGCATATCACAAAGATCCGCTTGCCACAATTCGTAGAGGTTACTCATATATATTTATTTCGTGGAAACTTTTTCTGACCGGTTTATGTACCGTATAAGCTTCCTGTGCCTGCAGCCAGTTTTTACTTCACCATATCTACCCTTTACAGCATTAGTTAAAGGTGTTATACCAGCGAACCCTGCTGGGTGGAGGGATCATAGTATACAGCATCCATGTTATGAACGCCACGAATCCCAATCTAGTGAAAGTCCTCTTCTTCTTCTTTGAGAGATTCTTCGGTGTTTCCCGAGTTTCACTATCAGCATCGTAATTCTCACCTATAGTTGTGAGGGTCCGTTCAGCACTGGGCGATGCAGAAACATCATACCTTTGCGTATCTCCGATAAACGCTCTTTAATGTACGTCGCAAACTGACGCCAACCGCTCGCATTTGTGGTTTTCGTTTTCTTAACGTCTCGTGAACCAGATCGATAATGTTGGAATGTGGTATGATCTCGCCTTTTATTGTGACAGTGCCCTTTTATCCCAAAAACCTCGCTGTTCGTATTCAGTATATGTAACAAATTCGCGCCTTTTCTTTTATATGAAGGCGGAAGCGTTGATACTATCTCGTCGTCTGTCAGACCTTTGCGTTGCGGTAAATCTCTAATATCATCAGCAGCAGCGTCACCGCTAATTGTTATACTGGTGGGCTGACGTAACTGATTGGAAAAGTGTAGATACCTTTGAAGAACTTGGTTGTACTGCTGCCATTTGTCATGATCGGTCATTTTAGTTTTAAAACTTTATCCATATCGTTACCCAGCTGCGTTAAAATGTTGTTTTGTGTAACATCTGGTGTCTGTAAGCGCTGTATAAAGTCCATCGGTAGAATAATCATCTTCTTCACAATGTGGTCCATGGTTATTGAAACAGATTACCCAGAATTCCGCCGAGTAATGGTCCTAACAGCAGTGGTAGAAATGCACCACCTTTCTGTACAAGAAACTGTTTCTTCTTTTTATAGATTCGCCTCTGTGCCAGGCGTCTTAAAGTGTGCTTATGTTGAGAGAGTCGCTGCTTCTGATCAACTGACAGAGGTACACGACCTTTTAAAATGTTATATGCACACTCGCAAATACACTTTACCTGCTTACTATCCAAACATTCAATAAAGCGTCACGTTGACTTTTACTTAATCTGGCTAATGCATGTAGGATACCAGTGTTCTCGATTAAGACGTCAGCCATCATATATGATGTAATCTTTATGACTGTGAGACTTAAACCCTTTTTCGCTATATATACCTGGCAGATACCCTGAGGCCCGAATATGTTTGTTCTATAACGTAGCACATCCGGTGTATTCTGTTTTAAATCGAACAATAAATACCCGTGCGGGCTTGAGTAGCATCTTGGTACGCGGCTTCTAAAAATTTTGGATTGTCGGCGAAATCTGTCTTGCTAAATGCTGTATCTGTGCTCTGTCACGTGGGTTCTTAAACAAAATTATGTAATGTGCGTTGAGAGAAATATCGCGCTGTCCACGTCCTGATGAAATATGTTCTGTGTTAAGAAAACACACTTAGATTTCGATGATGACAACCCTTTGTAAAAATATCAACCACGGAGCCGTTAGTTTCACGCATTAGATCGTCAATTATTATTAAGACAGGTTTTTCCCGTCAAACTGTTCCACATCAGGTAAACCCTTTTGAAACTCACAGAGAGATCTTTGAATAAAGGCTGCCACTCACTGTAAAACCAGATAATTTTTTCAAAAGTTGTATCGCAAGCTGTTTTGATATTTTTAGAAAATCAACAATAAAATACGATTTCCCACATCCCGACGGACCTGCAACATAGCCGAAAAGGGTGCTTAAACTGACCTTCCATCTTGAATCGCTAAACGATACTAACAGATACTCGCCAAGAGCTGTTTAAATAGACAAATGCCTTGATGGGCAAATAGTTGTGAAGAGAAGGAGAGAAGAGAGAGAGAGAGAGAGAGAGAGAGAGAGAGAGAGAGAGAGAGAGAGAGAGAGAGAGAGAGAGAGAGAAGAGAGAGAGAAGAGAGAGAGAGAGAGAGAGAGAGAGAGAGAGAGAAGAGAGAGAGAGAGAGAGAGAGAGAGAGAGAGAGAGAGAGAGAGAGAGAGAGAGAGAGAGAGAGAGAGAGAGAGAGAGAGAGAGAGAGAGAGAGAGAGAGAGAGAGAGAGAGAGAGAGAGAGAGAGAGAGAGAGAGAGAGAGAGAGAGAGAGAGAGAGAGAGAGAGAGAGAGAGAGAGAGAGAGAGAGAGAGAGAGAGAGAGAGAGAGAGAGAGAGAGAGAGAGAGAGAGAGAGAGAGAGAGAGAGAGAGAGAGAGAGAGAGAGAGAGAGAGAGAGAGAGAGAGAGAGAGAGAGAGAGAAGAGAGAGAGAGAGAGAGAGAGAGAGAGAGAGAGAGAGAGAGAGAGAGAGAGAGAGAGAGAGAGAGAGAGAGAGAGAGAGAGAGAGAGAGAGAGAGAGAGAGAGAGAGAGAGAGAGAGAGAGAGAGAGAGAGAGAGAGAGAGAGAGAGAGAGAGAGAGAGAGAGAGAGAGAGAGAGAGAGAGAGAGAGAGAGAGAGAGAGAGAGAGAGAGAGAGAGAGAGAGAGAGAGAGAGAGAGAGAGAGAGAGAGAGAGAGAGAGAGAGAGAGAGAGAGAGAGAGAGAGAGAGAGAGAGAGAGAGAGAGAGAGAGAGAGAGAGAGAGAGAGAGAGAGAGAGAGAGAGAGAGAGAGAGAGAGAGAGAGAGAGAGAGAGAGAGAGAGAGAGAGAGAGAGAGAGAGAGAGAGAGAGAGAGAGAGAGAGAGAGAGAGAGAGAGAGAGAGAGAGAGAGAGAGAGAGAGAGAGAGAGAGAGAGAGAGAGAGAGAGAGAGAGAGAGAGAGAGAGAGAGAGAGAGAGAGAGAGAGAGAGAGAGAGAGAGAGAGAGAGAGAGAGAGAGAGAGAGAAAGAGAGGAGAGAGAGAGAGAGAGAGAGAGAGAGCGAGAGAGAGAGAGAGGGTACAAGATATAATTTAAAGAGCAACAATTGCTCCAGGGTTACAACCAGAAGGGCCTTAATAATACCATCAGAAATAACCTAACACTTACCCCCTACCTCTACATACAGCCCCAAGCTCCAACCCTAGCTCCACCACCAAGGCCTGACTCCAACCCTAGCTCCACCACCAAGACCAAACTCTAAGACTTATCCTTAGACCACCCTAAGCTCCAGCCCCTGTAAGCCAAGCCATACCCCAGTTCAACCACCACCCTAAGCCTCAGCTCAACGCTAACCCTAAAATACAGCTCTCACGTTAGCAACTACAAAAAAGATCTTAATTAGGATACAGAGGGTTGAAAATACGGTCTCACACGTGGGTGTAAAAATAGGATGGAAATACACGTCCTACACGAGGGTATATAAAAATAAGGGTGGAAAATCCGGTCTCACACGTGGATGTAAAATAGGGTGAAAAAATGCGTCCTACACGAGGGTATATAAAAATAAGGGTGGAAAATACGGTCTCACACGTGGATGTGTAAAAATAAGGGTGGAAAATCCGGTCTCACACGTGGATATGTAAAAAATAAGGGTGGAAAATCCGGTCTCACACGTAAGCGAGTAAAAAATAAGGGTGGAAAATCCGGTCCCCCACGTGAGCGTGCAAAAATAAGGGTGGAAAATCCGGTCCCCCACGTGGGCGGGCTTGTGACGTCAAAATCCAAGATGGCGCATGGTGCCTCCTTTCTACTTGGGTATATCCGAATAAGTGTGTAGGTCACTTTCTGCATACGTTCTTATACTAAATTCTCGTTTACATATAAAATGTTTTTTGTAGTATGAAGGGGATGTAGCTCAGTGGTAGAGCGTTCGCTTTGCATGTGAAAGGCCCCGGGTTCGATCCCTGGCATCTCCAAGTTTTTTAGACCTTAAATACGGCAATTTTCGATGAATACCTAGTCATTTTTACTTTCCAAATTAGGTAGGTTGATATTTTTATAGAATAAAATAATTTTGTCAAAAACTTTATTTTTTAACAACGAAGTACTTAAGAGGAGTCCGTACACTTAAACAGTATATGATTTTACATGTGTTTTCAATTCAATGCACAGCGTTTATTATTCAACATTTCCGAAAAAAATTAATTTTATTCGAAAGTACTTAACGTCTTCTACAGTTTCATCAACCGTAATTTGAAAAAATTATTGATCTTCTATTTTTTTAAAACTATAAAAATGTAACAAAAAACGGACATTTTCAAGCGTTAGTAACTCAAGATTGAGTAAATTTATTTAAAATATAAGTTGATGATACTGTAGTGTGACTCTTTAATAAAATTGTAGTAAAATTTGGTTATTGTAACACAAACTTTATAATTGCAGCATTAAATTTCGTAGGTGTCTGTAAAAGCTAGTTAAAAGATTTTGAAATTAAGATATAAGGAGAAGTTATCCCTTCTACCTACCAACTTATCGTTTGTGGAAGAAAGGCACGTTTTTCTATGCGTCATCGTATACACATAAAACATTTTTAATCGTTCATTTGTAACCTGTCACTTCAGCACTTTGGTAGTGTACCTGGTTTTTTTATTGCAACTAAGCCGTTTTCATAATCAAATTCGATTCTGTAATAGCCTTGTTTATATATGTATATGTATATATACAGGGTGGCGCATTAGTGTGACAAAGTCCCATATCTCCTTTATTTATAGATACAAAAAAAAAATTAGATACAAAAGTTGTAAGATATGTTCTGGTGCATATTCCAAAAAATATTTTTAATTATACAGGGTAGATCACAAACGCTTAGAAGTAATTTTAAATTTTTTTAAATAGAAAACCCTATATATTATTACACATTTAGATTCTACATACAATTTTAGACACATTTTATGTATAATGCCCTATACCTAAGTCTAACCGTTTTTGACAAATTTCAAATTTTTTGTCACAAATGACGTTTGCAAACCAAAACATAGGTGGAAATGTTTTCTAAACCAAGCCTTTATCAATTAGTTATGGTTGGTTTCCTTGGAAATGGTTACCTACTCTAATGGGCTGTATTGATATTTTTGGAATACATTCATACAGGGTGATCAAAAATGGACAATAAAAACTAGATTCAAAAAAACCTATAAAGTCATTTTTTTTTAATGGAAAACCCCCTATGTGTTTAATTCTATCGTATTTAGCATTAAAAATAAGGGCGACTTTGTATAAGAGTGTATATTCAAAAATTGTAGTTTTTGAAATAATGACAATTTAACATTTTTTATTGTAAAAGGCTATGGCTTTCAAGTTTTGTTGTTGTGCCGTGACGGCGAGGCGTGGCATATAAAAATAATAGAGATCATCAGAAACGTCATTATTTATTGTCAGTTGATAATTTGGGTGATGCATTAGTGTATTTTATAGCAAATTGATTTAAAACTTGAATTAAAATTGTAAATAATGAATTTTCGCAAGAGCAATGGTTGATACGATTTTGTTTTGGGAGCTAGTGATAAGAATACGCTCTTAGCAAGAAGACTGTATCAACAACGGTTTCAGAGAGACGGCAACCTGAAAGAAGGTAATTTGAAAAGCTTGGAGCGTTTTGAAAGAACTGCCAATGTATTATATGAAAAAATACTAGGAAAAACGTGCACAGACTGAGGAAAATCAATTAAATGTACTATTAACAGTTACCGAAAATCCATATATTGGACAACGACCCATTTCTCAGCAGGTTGGTGTTGAACGACGTACGGTACAGCGGATATTGAAGTCTCAAAAATGCACCTATCACATTCAACTATTTCAAGAGTTGGTTCCTGAAGATTATCAAAGACGACTGAATTTGTTAATAGGCTCAAAACAAAATAAACCAACAAAGAAATTTTGTTCATTTGATTTTATTTACAGATGAGGCCACATTTCACAGAAACGGAAGTGTAAACAGAGACAATTTTCACTACTATTCTACCGAAAATCCACATTTTGTAAGATATACTTCTCAAACTAAATGGTCTTTAAATGTTTGGGCAGGTGTTGTCGGTAATCATGTAATTTGGACCATATTTTTTTGATCAACGAGTAACAGGGGAAGTATACTTAGACTTTCTGCAAAACCATCTACCTAATTTGTTGCGTCAAGTTCCACAGGATACGCAACAAGAAATGTGGTTTCTTCATGATGGACCCCAGTACATCATACAGGTCCGATAATAACTTTTTTAAATGCTAGATATCCAGAATGTTGGATTGGGAGGGGAGGGCCTGTTGCTTGGCCTGCTATATCCCCAGATCTTACTAAAATGGACTTTAGCATATGGGGGTACGTCAAAGAGCAGGTTTATAAAATACCGCCTACAACAAAGGAAGACATGAAGATTAGGATTAGAAACTGTTTTCAAAACATTAGTGTTGAAATGTGTAGAAATGTATGCAGCGAGTTTGAGAGACGTATTGCATTGTGTATTCAAGAAAGAGGCGGACATTTCGAACAACTTATTAGGTAGTACGTATTTGACGTGTTTCTAGTACTTTTATCTGTATAATTAGTTACAGGTTTAGTTACATTAGAGGTGTTAAGTTTATGATTAGGATTAGGACATAATTTGTTGAATCAAAAAAATATTGTCTTTATTTAAGTTCGTTTAATAAAATAATTATTTATATGGGGTTCAATAAATTGTAATATTTCGATCTGAAGTGCTCGATTTTTTTGTTTGGCGCCGCCGTCACGGCCAACTAACAACAAAACTTGAAAGCCGTATAGCCTTTTACAATAAAAAATGTTAAATTGTCATTATTTCAAAACTACAATTTTTAGAATATACTCTTATGCAAAGTCACCCTTATTTTTAATGCTAAATAAAACAGAATTAAAAAAATAGGGGGTTTCCATTTCAAAAAATGACTTTATAGTTTTTTTTGAATCTACTTTTTATTGTCCATTTTTGATCACCCTGTATGAATGTATTACAAAAATATCAATACAGCCCATTAGAGTAGGTCCCCATTTCCAAAGAAACCAACCATAGTTAATTGATAAAGGGTTTCGTTTAGAAAATATTTTCACCTATGTTTTGGCCTGCAAACGTCATTTTTGACAAAGAATTTGAAATTTGTCAAAAACGGTTAGACTTAGGTATAGGACATTATACATAAAATTTCAATTGATGGTCGAAGAATAATAGATTTTCAATTGTTGTAAGTTTTTAACAAATTTAGAAAGAACAGATGAAGAACGAGCTGATTTAGAACGGCTTACAGTTTTACAAGCTGGAACCGGTTACTGGTTAGAACAAAGAAGGAAACTGCTAACGGCGTCATCTTTCCATTAGGTTTGTACAAGAAGAAACACAATATCGTGTGGACCATTAGTAAAAAGGCTTCTTTACTCTTCGACATTTTTAAATGTTCCCTCTATAAATCATGGAAAGAAGTTCGAAAAGATAGCACTTTCCCAACTGGAAAAACAAGAAAATATTTCAATCAAAGAATGGTTTATTTGTCGATAAAGTTTTTATTACCTTGGTAAGGTTATAAAATGCTTCAATTTATTTACTATATGTTCTCTTATACTTTAGGAGCTACCCCCGACGGACTTGTGGGCGACGATATGATTGTAGAGATTAAGTGCCCTTACTCAGCGTACAAAAAAGCGCTGATGAAGCTATTAAGGAAAAAAAAATAAAATTTTGGAATATTATAAACGGGCAACTCCAAATCAATATGAACGATAAGTGGTACTACCAGATTCAAGGCCAGCTCAATATAACTGGTAGAAAGGTGTATATTTGCAGTATGGACAGGACACGAATTTGATATGAAAGTAGAGTATGTCTTGAAGAGAAACGATTTTTGGAATTCAAAAGTGCAAGAAAAATTATGTAACTTTTATTTAAATTGTCTTTTGTCTGAATTAGTTGATTCAAGGCATTCTCGTAATTTACCAATACGGGAACCAACAGATACTGATAACTCAGAAACTCAAGAAAACCTCAAACGTAAAAGACAAACGGGCGCATCTTCTGAAAAAATAAAACTACATGAAGGAAATTATTTTTAAGTGAATAAATGTTGAATAAAAATTTTTACGTAAACGTTTAAAAGATTTCTGGCATAATGATAGTTATTGGTTTTATTTCATTGTTTCTTTTTAAAATGTTTTAGACACTGTAGTTCAGATTTTTAACGTTATAAATTTTATTTGTGACAGAATTGAAAATCATTCTTTACACTATGGTAATTTCTAGACGTGGCTACTTTTTCGCGGCGTTCATAAAATCAACAGTAAAAATAATTGTGTTCCTAATTACCCAACGAAAATCCATAAGTTATAAGAATGCTTTAATCCTACATATATTTTCCACGACGTTTTCTATGGCATTTGGCGGCGCAAAGCAGGTAAATGTCCATAATGAAAGGGTGAATATAGGTAAATAAAGTTAAATTGCTAATTTTTCTACAATTCAAAGGCCTTAGTTACAAAAGATCTAATTGAGATTCAAGGATTTTTAATTCCGCACACTTCTTGTAACATCAATTCTGGGACACGCTGTATATAGACTTACAATTTATTTACGTTTACTTGGGTTACATTTACGGTAGCTAACAAATCAACATTAAAAAATGTACAAGGGAATCTTTATGCGTGTGGTAATTCTACACCCGGAATTTTTATGTTTAGATTACTATAGTCGTTTGCGTGGTCCAGTCAGGGGTCATTACTAATAGAATTGTTGCGGGGATAGCATATCGCAAAACGGTTAGAATCTGAAGGTTACCACTTGTACGGACTCCGTATAAGAAATATTATTTGCTATTAACTGTAATTGGTGAATTTTCCACATTTGAGATAATTATCCCAGGTGAAGCAGAATTTTTGAAGAAACGACAGCAATGTATGCTCGGAATTTTCGGTTCTCGACTCTTCCGAAATGAACAACTCGTTAATATTAAGATTATTAGGGACTGAGATCCCTTCTTGAATTCTACTAGCGATTACAGGTTTATTTTCTAACGATTCGGCTACATAACTTTCTGATACACTGGTAGAACTCCATCCACCATGCCTTTTCAGATCTATTATAGCGCCACCAGCGTCCACTAATAAAGTTGCCGACGTACGGAGTAAACAGTGACCCATATACTCAGTCCAACTAGGCAAACCATGAAAAAAGCCGCTATTTTGGTAGGTATTTTTCCAATGACATGAATCCCCACAGCTTGAACGCTGAACTTTCCGTTTTTATAATTCACAAATAAACGTCTATGCGGTGTATAGGGAGGGCGTAGCGCTATATAGTTTCGGTACAAGCCGACGTTGATTTGCTGCTTTCCCTTTCCA
This sequence comes from Vesta saturnalis, assembly GCA_036346205.1. Taxonomy (NCBI): domain Eukaryota; kingdom Metazoa; phylum Arthropoda; class Insecta; order Coleoptera; family Lampyridae; genus Vesta; species Vesta saturnalis. Next base: position 3,629,034 of record JARFJB010002032.1, read on the forward strand.
TCAACGATCATAAAGCGCCTTGCTTTAGTAGTTTTTGAATCGGAAATTTTTGAATTAAAACAATGCCCTTATCTTCTATGTCATCAAGTGTCATTTTGGTTAACTTCTCACAGCGACATGCACCCGCTAAATCAATAATTAATACAACCTGAAACGAATATAAGTATGACATCAATTGAAACACTTTTAATTATGATCGCTTACTTTCATCATTAAAAATTTATGATCAGGAGCGTTTCGAAGAAAATCGTCTACTTCGCTTCTTGTAAATATTCTAGACTTTTTTGCTTGATATCCTGTCTTTTACGATACGCTTTCAATTTTGGAAAATTACCTATGTTTAAGTTTTCTTTTACCAAAAGCATCGCTTTTAACATTGTGTAAGTACTCCAAAGAGTCAATGATTTGTATTTCTGACTGCCTTCCGCAAGAACGTCTTCAGTAACTTGTTTAAGTTTTATTATGCTGCACCACTTTTTAAACGTTTCATATTCTTTCTCATACCCCTGCCTTGAATTGTTGCCAAAAATTACAATGGGACCAAAGCTGTTATTATACCGAGAGTTCTCCGAAATAACGCAAGTAGAGAATCGTTTTGATATTCCCAACACTAATGTTTTAGTTTCCCATAACATTTTATTTTGCCTTATCATTAAATAGTACTGTTTGTACAATTTGGAATAAACCGAAAGATTGTTAAGCCAAATAATAATAAAAAATGAATTTGAGGATGAAATGGAGGGTTTAAATAAAAACATCTACATATTACTATTTAATACAGTACCTACATATTTAATATAGTTTAATATAGTACCTACACATTTTTCATATAAGAAATTGCAAAATAAGAATTTTTAATTACACATTCAGTGTATTAAGCGAATGCAAATAATGTAGGCGAAAGTATGGAAGTAACGGACTACAATTATGTCATAAAAGCATAAGTACCAAGCAACTGACTTCAGATGTCTGAGATCGCTAGGGATTTTCCGAATGACAATCGATAATGATGATTAGACATTCATTACCGGTTTATTATTTAAATGAAATCTGTTAGAAATACTCTTAGGAAAATAAATCTGAGAACAAAGCGTATTTTTTTTGTAAGACTGCACATACATCATTGAGATATTCAAAAAAATCTAGGTAGCTGTTAGATTACTTAGTTAATAAAAAAGTTACTGCTAATCGCTGTTAAAAGAGAACTTAAGAGGAGTCCGTACAAGCGGTAACCTTCAGATTCTAACCGTTTTGCGATGTGTTATCCCCGCTCCAATTCTATTAGTAATGACCCCAGACTGGACCATGCAAACGACTGTAGTAATCTAAACATAAAAATTCCGGGTGTAGAATTACCACACGCATAAAGATTCCGTGTACATTTTTAATGTTGAATTGTTAGCTACCGTAAACGTAACCCAAATAAACGTAAATAAATTGTAAGTCTATATACAGCGTGTCCCAGAGTTGATGTTACAAGAAGTGTGCGGAATTAAAAATCCTTGAATCTCAATTTGATCTTTTGTAACTAAGGCCTTTGAATTATAGAAAAATTAGCAATTTAACTTTATTTACCTATATTCACCCTTTCATTATGGGCATTTACCTGCTTTGGGCCGCCAAATGCCATAGGAAACGTCGTGAAAATATATGTAGGATTAAAGAATTCTTATAACTTATGGATTTTCTTGGGTAATTAGGAACACAGTATTTTTACTGTTGATTTTATGGACGCCGCGAAAAGTATCCACCTCTAGGAAATTACCATAGTGTAAAGAATGATTTTCAATTCTGTCACAAATAAAATTTATAACGTTAAAAATCTGAACTACAGTGTCTAAAACATATTAAAAAGAAACAATGAAATAAAACCAATAACTATCATTATGCCAGAAATCTTTTAAACGTTTACGTAAAAATATTATTCAACATTTATTCACTTAAAATAATTTCCTTCGTGTAGTTTTATTTTTCAGAAGATGCGCCGTTTGTCTTTTACGTTTGAGGTTTTCTTGAGTTTCTGAGTTATCAGTATCTGTTGGCTCGTATTGGTAAATTACGAGACTGCCTTGAATCAACTAATTCAGACAAAAGACAATTTGTAGTACCACTTATCGTTCATATTGATTTAGAGTTGCCAGTTTATAATATTCCAAAATTTTATTTTTTTTCTTAATAGCTTCATCAGCGCTTTTTTGTACGTTGAGTAGGGGCACTTAATCGAATTTGAATAACCCTGTTCACAGGATAACAGCACCATAAGTGTTGGTAATTTGACAACTTTTTTACTTTTTCTCGGTTTTACTCTTGTTTGTTCTATAAACAAAAGGGCGCAAATTAGACCTATATTGACACTTTAGGCATTAAATAGGTAAGTGAAAGTAATTCTCTTTCTGTTAAAAGTTATTTCGGAATGCTCGTCTCACCTTGTCATTACTGTTTGCACAAAATAAACAGCTGTTGAAATGAGATAAGGAAAAAATTCCTTATAAAGCAAGTTAACAGGTGGTAGGCATGTATACTCCATGCCAGCCGGGGAGGTACCACCACCCTTACCATGGGTTCTTTAATATTGGGTCTCCGATTTTCTGAGCTCGGCAAGGGCTGCCGGTTACCTTTTCCATCATCCTTAATCTATTCTCATTCTTATTTTTCCTTCTCGCCCTCACTGTCTTCCTATCGGATTAAAAGTCCCAAATTAAGAAATAAGATGGCTGTGGTTTCTAGGGTTATAAATTCCGGACGTAACATCTCGCCCCATTCGGATGTCCGGGAGGGTAGGGCCCAAGCGACCTCGGTCATCGAAAGTATCAACTTTCTGATTCACTACTGCAACATCCGCGGTATCAGGTCTAATCTTAATGCTATTCACCAACATCTTGAACAATTGCAACCTGATATTTTGTTTCTATCTGAAACACAAGTCTCCTCTGAAATCTCCGAGTCACCAGACTTGCAATTTCCTCAATACCACCTTCACTCTAACTTTCGATATAAAGGAGGCGTATGTGCCTACATCAAGGACATAATTGCTTGCAAGAGGGTTTCTTCCTTAGAAAATAAAAATTTTGACGTGATTTGGTTTAAACATTCCGGTCCTAATTTTGTGAAATTCTACTGTTGCATTTATAGGTCTCCTAATGGCAATAACTTTCAAGACTTCTTCGATTACCTTAGTATGAAAGTTGACTGTCTCCTGTCTCAGTTTCCATCTTGCGAAATCTCAATTGCAGACGACTTCAATGTTCATAACTCTAATTGGCTTTAGTTTTCATCTACTCCAAATCCCGTTGGTCATAGTGCAGAAACATTTGCTATTTCATGTGATTTCTGAACCCACAAGAATCCCTGATAACCCTAACCATACTCCACATCTTCTGGATCTCTTTCTTACATCAAACCCTCTTGTTTATAAAACTTCCGTTCTTTCGCCCTTAGGTCTTTCCGACCATTGTCTAATAAAAATCATTTCTACTGTACCTAATTCCACTGTTGTTCGCAAAACCGATAGAACCTTGTGGTGTTTTAAGTCAGCTCGATGGAGTGATTTACGGGATTTCTTTGCAACCTTTCCATGGCGTGAGTATTGTTTTAAGTCGTCCTCTTCTTCGGACATCGCTCTTTCAGTATCTGAAGTCATCCTCATGGGAATGGAGTTATACATTCCCAAAAAAACAGTACCGTATAGGTCATTCACGTTCCCAACCCTGGTTCAATAAGGCTTGTGCTGATGCAATATCTTTAAAAAATAAATACTACATTAAATGGAAATCTAATAAATCGGTCGACAGTGATGTAGAATACGTTGGTGCTAGAAATATCTGCAAAAGTGTCATCACTAAAACTAAAAAGTTGTCGAACAACGAAAATGCAATGAACTAGCTACATCTCCTTTAGGCAGTCGTAAATTTTGGTCTTTAGCTAAAGCCATTAGTAAAACTTTGGAACATCTTCATTTCCTCCTGACGTCTATTGACGGATCGATAGTTGCTGATTCTGTAGACAAAGTCAATGTTTTGTGGATTTGTTTGCACCAAACTCGTGTCTCAATGATTCTGGAAAAGATGTGCCCCTAGTCAACTCTTCTTCATACGCTATGAAATCAATTCATTTTCGGTACAAGCTCTTGGAATCGATCATCAGTAGGCTTGAGCCCAGACGGTATCCCAGCTATTGTCTTAAAGAAATGTTCCCCCGAACTAGTACCAGGCCTATCTAAGCTCTATACGATCACTATGTCTTCTAGGGAATTCCCTTCATCATGGAAGTTAGCAGATGTTCAACCTATTCCCAAAAAAGGTGATAAGACCGATCCCTGAAACTACCGACCAATTGCCATCACTTCCATTTTGTCTAAAACCATCAACAAACTCCTTAGTGACCACCAATATGGGTTTAGGCAAAGACGTTGAACAGGCGATCTTCTTTCATATGTGACCCAAGTGTGGAATACAGTAGAGCAGTCCAGTGAAACAGTTGTAGTCGCTTTAGATATCTCAAAGGCATTTGACCAAGTTTGGCATAAATGTTTACTTGCCAAACTCACCTCGTTTGGGTTAAATGATACGCTCATCAACTGGGTTTCTAGTTTCCTTGATAAAAAGACGAATACGGGTCGTGGTTGATGGCTTTTTTTCAAAAGAAGTTAACATTAACGTGGGCGTAACACAGGAATCTGTTATAGCGCCTACACTTTTTCTGTTGTATATAAATGACCTTATTTTTTCAACAACTAACCCCATCCATTACTTTGCTGACGATAGCACTCTTCACTGTAGTTCATCTCAGTCTACTCATAGTGATAATCCACCTTCTATGTCAAATCAAGAAATTAAAGCAGAAATGGCAAATTCAATCTACAAAGACATTCAACGTATTCTCGAAAGGGGAAGCAATAATCTAGTTAAATTTAATGCTAACAAAACTCAGTGTTGCCTTATGTCCGCCAATAAAGATCGATCATTTCCTGTTGTAAGTATGAATGGCTCAGTTCTTAAGTTTTCAGACTCTATTACTCTGTTGGGTATGACTGTATCTTCAAATCTGTCATGCGTTGACCATCTTCTGTCAGCTACCAAAACAGCTGATCGTAAAATAGGCTTTTTGTACAGATCTAAGCAGTACTTTACCTCTCGACAACTCCTTCTGCTGTATAAGGCCCAAATTCGACCTCATCTGGAATATCATTCTCACCTTTGGGTTAGTGCTCCCCAATATGCTCTCGATATCGTTGATCGTATTCAAAAGAGAGCGATTAGGCTTATAAATGACCCGTCCTTAACTTCTCACATACAGTCCCTTTGAGCATAGAAGGATGGTTTCAGTTCTTTCTTTGTATTATCGTTATTACAACTGCTATTGTGCTGCTGAATTATATTCTTTGATACCATCTCGGGCTATCTTTGCGAGAAATACTCGGTTCGCTCATTCACATCATCAGTATGCGGTACAAATCTCCACTTGTGGTACCAAACGGGCGCAATCCACATTTTCTACACGGCTTCTAAACTCTGAAATGATCTCCTAGTTCCTGTATTCCTCTCACTTATGATATGAAAAATTTAAGGTGGCTATTCATAGGCATCTTATTGGCAATTCATTATCCCTCTATCCATCCTCCTAAGTGTTCCTGAGTGCTTTAGCACGATAGGCCTAATTTAACCTGTTCAGGGCCACAATCATAAAAAAAAAAGTGAAATGGTTCCCCCATGAGCCTATAATGAGCCTGTATGATGTACTGGGGCCCCATCATGAAGAAACCACATTTCTTGTTGCGTATCCTGTGGCACTTGACGCAACGAATTAGGTAGATGGTTTTGCAGAAAGTCTAAGTATACTTCCCCTGTTACTCGTTGATCAAAAAAATATGATCCAATTACATGATTACCGACAACACCTCTCCAAACATTTAAAGACCATTTAGTTTGAGAAGTATATCTTACAAAATGTGGATTTTCGGTAGAATAATAGTAGTGACAATTGTGTCTGTTTACACTTCCGTTTCTGTGAAATGTGGCCTCATTTGTAAATAAAATCAAATGAACAAAATTTCTTTGTTGGTTTATTTTGTTTTGAGCCTATTGACAAAATTCCAGTCGTCTTTGATAATCTTCAGGAACCAACTCTTGAAATAGTTGAATGTGATAGGGGTGCATTTTTTGAGACTTCAATATCCGCTGTACCGTACGTCGTTCAACACCAACCTGCTGAGAAATGGGTCGTTGTCCAATGTATGGATTATCGGTAACTGTTAATAGTACATTTAATTCATTTTCCTTAGTCTGTGCATGTTTTTCCCTAGTATTTTTTTCATTGCCAGTTCTTTCAAAACGCTCCAAAAGCTTTTCAAATGCCCTTCTTTCAGGTTGTCTCTCTGGAAACCGTTGTTGATACAGTCTTCTTGCTAAGAGCGTATTCTTATCACTAGCTCCCAAAACAAAAATCATATCAACCATCTCGGCTTGCGAAAAATTCATTATTTACAATTTTAATTCAAGTTTTAAATCAATTTGCTATAAAATACACTAATGCATCACACAAATTATCAAGTGACAATAAATAATGACGTTTATGATGATCTCTACTATTTTTATATGCCACGCCTCGCCGTCACGGCCAACTAACAACAAAACTTGAAAGCCATATAGCCTTTTTACAATAAAAAAATGTTAAATTGTCATTATTTCAAAAACTACATTTTTTTGGAATATACACCCTTATACAAAGTCACCCTTATTTTTAATGCTAAATAAGATTGAATTAAAAAAATAGGGGGTTTCCATTAAAAAAATGACTTTATAGGTTTTTTTGAATCTACTTTTTATTGTCAATTTTTGATCACCCTGTATGAATGTATTACAAAATATCAATACAGCCCATTAGAGTAGGTCCCCATTTCCAAGGAAAAGATTTCCACCTATGTTTTGGTCTGCAAACGTCATTTTGACAAAAATTTGAAATTTGTCAAAAACGGTTAGACTTAGGTATAGGGCATTATACATAAAATGTGTCTAAAATTGTATGTAGAATCTAAATGTGTAATAATATATAGGGTTTTCTATTTAAAAAAAAATTTAAAATTACTTCTAAGCTTTGATGATCTACCCTGTATAATTAAAAATATTTTTAGAATATGCACCAGAACACATCTTACAACTTTTGTATTTAATTTTTTGTTGTATCTCTTTAAATAAAGGAGATATGGGACTTTGTCACGCTAATGCGCCACCCTGTATATATACCTATATATAAACAAGGCTATTACAGAATCGAATTTGATTATGAAAACGGCTTAGTTGCAATAAAAAAAAAAAGTACACTATCAAAGTGCTGAAGTGACTTAGGTTACAAATGAACGATTAAAATGTTTTATGTGTATACGATGACGTATAGAAAAACGTGCCTTTCCTCCACAAGCGATAAGTTGGTGGGTAGAAGGGATAACTTCTCCTTATATCTTTATTTCAAAATCATTTAACTAGCTTTTACAGACATGTACGGAATTTAATGCTGCAATTATAAAGTTTGTGTTACAATAACCAAATTTTACTACAATTTTATTAAAGAGTCACACTACAGTATCATCAACTTACATTTTAAATAAATTTACTCAATCTTGAGTTATTAACGCTTGAAAATGTCCGTTTTTTGTTACATTTTTATATTTTTTAAAAAATAGAAGATCAATAATTTTTCAAATTACGGTTGATCAAACTGTAGAAGACGTTAAGTACTTTCGGATAAAATTAATTTTTTTCGGAAATATTGAATAATAAACGCTGTGCATTGAATTGAAGACACATGTAAAATCATATACTGTTTAAGTGTACGGACTCCTCTTAATAGCACTAATGTTTTAAATATAATATAATTCCACAATTTGATTTATATAATTATTTATTTCTCGTCTTACGATGTATCATTATCAAGAGAAAATACAGGGTGTCCTAGTAGTGCGGTAAGGTTCTTTTATAGCGGTATTATAATAGATCCGAAAAAGTTATAAAAACACAATTGTTAATCATTTCAGGTGCATAATCCAAAATTATTTATAAACATACAGCGTACTCTATAACTTCAACCCTATCCAAACATACCTTTTTTTAAATGGCATTACATATTTTTTATTTCATATTTGAACTCGACTCGTTTTTCCTAATCTCCTGATATGATGTTTGATTGGAGTGTACCGAGAATTTTAAAAGTTATGGTCACTTTAAGGTCAAAATCGTTATGAATTCAGGATTTTTTGTAAAGTAATCAATTTTCTGTATTTTATGACAAAGATTATTTTTTGTAAGTGAAGTTTACCAGATCAATTTATTAATTTATGATCTATCAAAAAAACAGTTGTTTATTTAATTTTTGATTTTATCAAGTTAGCTATGAATTACACGAACCTTTTTACGATATTTTTTGGTAAAAATCAATAAATTGTTCTTTTTATCTTTCCATATTTTACTTTAAAAAAACTTAATTTAAATTTGTCAGAATATAAATAGTATAAATACTTTTATTCATAATTTGAATCATTATTTAATAAGTGCTCTTTTTTGTTATGTGTGACTTTAGTAATAATAAACACATTATAAAATTAAATTTACTTTAAATAGAGCTAGTACTAACATGAAACTTTTAGCACAAATGTGCAAAATGACCTACATTGCCATCAATACAATGTTGTAGTCTTTCTTCAAAAGATCGTTGCACATTTTGAAGCATATGAACATTAATAGTTTGAAACACGTCGCGTATTCTTTACTTCATGTCTTGCTGCGTTGTCGGTGGAATTTTATACACTTCATGTTTAATGTAACCCTACATAAAAAAATCAACGGTGATGTAGGAGGCCAGCTAAACGGTCCGACCTTCCTATTAAACCTATCCATTTTTGATTTTATCAAGCTAGTTATGACTTGCACGAACTTTTGTACGATCTGTTTTGGTAAAAATCAATAAATTATTAATGTAAAATTGCAAGAATTTAAACCTCCTCAATAATTTTTATCACAAATCACTTTGACTATCAAAAAAAGGTTGACAATTAGGTAACAATTAGAATTATTGTCAATCTGAAGTTGTGTTCTGAACTGTTTAGTTTCACAATGAATTTTCGAATAAATGAAATGATTAATATGGTCCTGGTATTTGGTGAAGTGACGAAAATATCCTACTTGAAACGAGAATGTATAAACAACGATTTCCTGACTGCAGACAACCGACAAAAAAATCGTTCGAAAAATTAATTGGACATTTTAAACGTACAGGTAATGTTTATGTTATGTTTATGAAAAAAGAGAAATTTTCGTTGTTATTTAACAACTAATCCTTATCATACTGTAACACGCAGCCAAACTCGATGGTCAATAAATGTTTGGGGCGGTATTTTAGGCGACTATGTAGTAGGACCACATTTCCTTGATGTCCGAGTAATTGGTAGGGTTTATTTAGAGTTTTTACAAAATGATTTACCCCAACTTTTGCAACATGTTTCCCGTAATATACGCAATCAAATGTGGTTTTTATATGATGGGGCACCATCATCATCATACCGGTCCAATTCACAACTACCTGAACAACATGTTTTCGAACAGATGGATAGGACGGGGCGGACCGTTCTGCTGGCCTCCTAGATCACCGGGACTTTCTAAAATTGATTTTTTTATGTGGTGTTACATTAAAAATGAAGTGTATAAAATTCCACCGACAACGCAGCAAGACATGAAGCAAAGAATACGAGACGTGTTTCGAACTATTAATGTTCATATGCTTCAAAATGTGCAACGATCTTTTAATCATTGTATTGATGTCAATGGAGGTCATTTTCAACATTTGTGCAAAAAGTTTTTATTTGTTTTTTTTTTATTTTTTGATTTAATGAGTTTCTGTTAGTACTAGTTCTATTCAAATTAAATTTAATTTTATAATATGTTTATTATTACTAAAGGCAAACATAACAAAAAAGATCACTTGTTAAATAATGATTCAAATTATGATGAAATCACGATCCATTTTAGTTTTTTTAAATAAAAGTATTATACTATTTATATTCCTACAATTTTAAATTAAGTATTTTAAAGTAAAATAGGCACAGATAAAAAGAACAATTTATTGATTTTTAACAAAACAGATCGTAAAAAAGTTCGTGTAATTCACAGCTAACTTGATAAAATCAAAATTTAAATAAAAAAACTGGAGTTTGTTAATAAAAGAAAAATATCTCAGAAACCGTCAAAGTTAGGTATAGGGAAATATTAATAAAAATGAATTGGTTATATAGTGGATTCCTAAAGAGCACGAAAAATATAGGGTATTCTATTTAAGTTAAGTGAGAAATGTACAGATTTGCGTTTTGACTCGTCCTGTATACAATGTATAATAATTGCGAAACATAACTGATCTGGTAAATTTTACTTACTTGCAAAAAATAATATTTGTCATAAAATACAGAAAATTGATTACATTAGAAAAGATGCAGGGTCCTGAGTTCATGACGATTTTAACCTTAAAGTCACCGTAACTTTTAGAATACTCCAATCAAACATCATATCAGGAGATTTGTAAAAACGAGCCGAGCTCAAATATAAAATAAAAAATATGTAATGCCATTTAAAGGAAGGTGTGTTTGGATGGGTTTGAAGTTATAGATTACCCAGTTTATTTATAAATAATTTTGGATTATGCACATTTAGAAGCTTAAGAATAGTAATCTTATAATTTTTTCGTATCTATTATAATAACGCTGTAAAAGAACTTTACCCCACTATTAGGACACCCTGTATATAAGTAAAATAATAAAGTAGTTACGGTAACAAATCACTAATCTAAAACAACAAACTTGACGGAAATTATACTTCTATACTTATAATATCTATGGTGAATCTAAAAGATTAATGTGTTCGTTCATTAAAGGTTCATTCTGTTTATGTTTATAAATTTGGAATGTTTCCAAAACATCTAATTTGTTTTCGCCCACAAAAATTTACATCTAATGTGTTATTTGTATCTAATATCAAAGTTAATAAGTTAGTTTTATAGTCCAATATAAGCAGAACTACATAATGGTTCAATTGATACCCGACTTCAAAATGTGGTTGGTTAAATCGTTGGCATTACACTAACATTTGATATTGTTTTGGATGCTACTTAGTACCTTCTTGCTCTTTTGTAATACGTGCACTACTTTTTGTGATATTTTTACAAAATATGACATTGATATGTATTTATTTTCTGTGGGTTCTGTGTTAACTGGGTAAATTTTTTTTATACATAATTTGTTTTTAATTAAAATGTCGAATATACCTATCTGAAATGTAACCATTTGCTTGTACCGTTTATTTTCTAATTGATATTTTTTTATTGAAATTTGTTTGGTTTAATCATATTAATTTATGTACTAATGATCTATATGCAGCTAACATGTGTTTCGTGGTGACATGAATCGTTTGGAATTATAATGTCTCTATGTGTGGATTTATTCAAAATCGCTTTGGAAAAATCGCGCACATTTAGCTAACAACGAATTATAATAACGGTGCCACTTTTTGTCAAAATTTGGCTAGTAACCGTTCTGGCTGCTAGTTCAATTACTAAAATTCGAATGCATGGAAAAGAATTTGAAATTGAGAATATAATGGATGAAAGGCAGCTTGATGTTAAGTGTGTATCGGAAACAAAGCGCAACGGAAAGGATGCCGTGGAAGTGGAGGATGGCAGTGTAGCACTATCATCACGAGTTGAGACTGAAATGCATGGCGGTAAAGGACTTGGATCGTAGGTGAAAGACCCCCCGGGTAATGTGGGTTAGAATGGAAGTGGAATTTCAAAAATTTTTTTCATTGTATGCTATACACCGATGAATGGTGAAATAGACCAAGATTGTGAGAACGTGTTGAACGTAAGTAAGCCAAACAAAATAGTGACGACATGGGGAGATATGAATGGATGGGTGGGTGTACAGAGAGAACATACTGAAGGCGTCCTAGGAAAGTTCGAAGACCAAATATAAAATATGATTGACTTGATAGTGTATGATGAACGGCTTAGAAACCTGGTGAGAGATACAAAAGTAATGCGCGGATCGAAGTGTGGATCGGACCACTTTTTGGTTGTATCGAGAGCGTGTTTATGGCAAAACTGGGTCTGGAGGAGGAAAGCAACCGTAGTGCGAACGTCCATAATTAGGGTAGTTAAACTAGTAGATAATGGTGCTAGAATGAAATATATGCAGATGCCGTGAGTAAATAGTTGGATGAGAATGAACCAGTGTGAAACAAACAAATAAAAGACAATGACGTTGAAAGAGCAAGGATAAGCTTGAAAGGCTGTGTTTGTCACGTGTGTTCAGAATCTTACGAACCATCGCATTTTTTCGAACTTTATGTCTCTTAGTACTGCCCGCCTTCAGAAAGGTTAAAAAAAAATTGAATTTTTCAAAGTGTAAATTTCTGAAAGTTTCAAGGTAATTCTTTCTTTTGTTGTTTGAGGATGTTTGGGTTTTTTATTACAAATTAAAATTTATAATTCCAATTTTGTGAGGGTCAGTTATGTATTTTTTTCTGGTTTCGTTGCCTTTAATAAATTGAAGTCTGTTGTACAGTGGCCGGCGTGCAAGAAGACGAGCCCGCCTATGCGCGAAAGACGACTTTATGATGTTGTTCAAATTCCCGCGTTCGTTTACCTCAGAGGCGTCACATGGTGCATAATGTATATTTTAATGGTATATTAAAAGCAATTCAAAGAATTTTTGTAAAGTTATGATTTATGTCCGCACGTGAGTTTCCTCTTTTAGTGAAAGACATTTAGATTAGTTTTTGTGTAAATGTTATCGTTAGCCCTCGTTATTTTAAATATCGATATTTATAGTTAATGGATTTGAAATTACGTTTTGTAAAATTAAATTGAGTATTAAAGTTATTACTTTGTATGGTACATCGTTTGCAAATTTAAGTTATAGACGACAATCTGTCGCATTTCCTCTTGATAAATTTTAGTTTAGACGCAAAGAGTTAGATTTCTAAAGACGAGGTTTTAAAGCTCATTTTCGTAGGATGGACTGGTTAGAAACAAATCACATTTCAGCGATAACCCCGAAGTACTTTTGGGAGTCCAGTTTAATCAGATGACGTAACCTTTTCCCACTATTTTCCGAAATGCTTTTTGTTTTTAGCGCGTATGATAATTTAAGGTAACAAAGGCCTACATACGTGTAATTACATAAAACTAACATCAACTGCAGTTCATGCCATTAACATTATAAATAAAATTATTACAGTAGTATTAATTAAGGTATGTCACTTTCAAAACACATTTGTAAATAAACGTACCGTAGAGCAATGGGGATAGAAAATAGTTATCTAAAGAAAGATAATAATAATAAAGAAATTTTTTTTCGAATAGTGTAATATTTAATGTTTAATTATGATTGATTATCATTTATTAGCCTGTTTTGCTGCATAATAAGTTTAAAAATACTACATTTGCCAGTACACAAAAAATCATCTTCTTTAAATGTCAACCACATATAGGTACACTTTATTTTAAGCTGTAAAACTATTTTTAAGCCCTCAAGTTTTTCTCTGCATTTAAATTAACCAACCAGAATAGCGTTTAATGAGTAGCTAAGAAACCTGTTTTTTGTCTGTATCCGCTTTCCGGTAAAGAAACTAAAATATAGCGATACAACCTTCGTACATTCGATCGTAACAAAACGTAATTTTTTTGTAAAAATTTCACATAAAACAAAGAGCTTTGAAAGCTTCATATTTAACTATATAAAGGTTTATTAAGTATAAAATGCACAATGCACTAACTGCGTTTTACCTAATTAAACAATATCACTTCAAAAAAGGAAATAAGAAATACTTAGCATCTGTTCAGATGAAGCTTAGTTTTCTTACAATCCAGATTTTACTGATGTCTCTGTATTTGCATTTGCAATGTTCCTTTTGAATTAAAGTTTTTTTTTTACATTACTACTATTAAGCGTTGCTTTCAAAATAAAAATGTGTGACTCAACAACGGGGATGTAGCTCAGTGGTAGAGCGTTCGCTTTGCATGTGAAAGGCCCCGGGTTCGATCCCCGGCATCTCCATTTTTTTCTGTGTGAGTATGATCAAAAGGCAGTTATTATTTTTATAAATCAATATAAATTTTCGTATCGTAAAGCTATTTACAAGTGTACTCTGAATTGAAGTAAAGTTATATTTACTTTCTGGATAAAAAAATGTCTTTTGTACCTATAATGACGTACTTTGGAAGTGATTTATAGGACGATTTATAAGAAATAATACGAACCGATAAATGTTGATTGAGAAAATGACATTTTCGAACCTGGATTGAGGGGCGTTAGTAATAGTTTTCCTCTCTGCAGATAAATATCGGGTAAATGTGTTATTTTCCTTCTTAAAATTAGCGCATTTTTGTCTCTAAGTAAACAGCAAGCAGCATTGCCAACACGAAAAAAATGTTCTGCATTTCTTTTTATTATTGGTACTTTTAGCAGTTTTAAGGTTCTATAATAGAGCGTTATGTTAACGTTTGTGATGCTATAAAAATTCCCGCAAACGTAACATGAAATATTCTTTGTGATGCTTTTCATACTTATTAAACAAATTCTAATTCATAAATATTAGGGAAGTGATAATATAACAAAGGATGTGTTGATACTAAACATCATATGTCAAGCAATAAGTAAAGTATGCCGCTGTTGTTCAACCCCTAATAAAAGCAGTTAGTTATTTACTAACTTTTATTGACACTTTCTACTAGAATTTTAGAATTACTACAACGGACATTTTTTATTTACGGTTGATTCACTTGCGACAGAAGTTAACTTCGTTAACACGACTGCCAACCTAAACACACTAAACTAACAGTTACGTAGATGTTTTGAATATGTCTCAAAAATTCATGCAGTATTAGAAAAAATATGCAATTCATTTAAAGTAATAAAAAGATAACGAAGGTTTAATCAACTTTACCAACGATTTGTCAATAATTACTAGAAAATCCCTAGTGATTGTGAAACATCGGAAATCGATTGTTTGTTACTTATAACTTTATGACACAATTTTAGTCCATTTCCATGCTTGCACCTACATTTTCTGTTATCGTATAGTACACTAAATGTATAATAAAAAATTCTCATGTTGCAATTTCTTTTATGAAAAAATGTATACTGTTAAATAATGCTACATAGATATTTCGATATAAATCCTCCATTTTATCATCAAATTCGTTGTTAGTTTGCATAACAATTTCTCGGTTTAACCTAAATTGGAAAGAAAAATACAATTTAATAATAAAGGAAAATAAAACAAAAAGCCATATTATAGCTCTTCCTGAAAAACAAAGTCCCCAGAAAATTTGAGAAAGTGGCGCGCATTCAGTTTGCCCAATCACATGTTAGAATTCTTAGATGTACAATCGTGTACAAAATCACTAAATTGTCATTGTCATTGTTAATATCCTACTAAACACATGGCTACAATTTCGAGAAAATCGGTTCATTCCGAGGCCAGAAATATTATTAAAAACGATATCGAGTTCTTCGATAGACAGAAAGCCGCAGGTGTGTGGTCATTTCCTTTGAAAAAGGCAACGGAATCAGCAGCTGCTGCAACAGGGAAATCGGTTATTTTTATAAAAAAAATCAGGTAATTTTTTGAATTGTCCAACTAAATCTGTAAATAACGATAATTATTATTAGAAATGAAGTTAGTTCAAGCGACGAGGGCATTCTGAATTCTCTATCGAAAAAAAGAAGAAGTGGCCGTTCTAAAAAAATCGTGTTAGATGATTGTGACTTGGGAATATTGAAGAGAACAGTACATGAAACCTACACCGTGGATAATAAAGTTCCCACGTTAAGCATTTTGGTCAATAAGATGGAAGAGAAAATTGGCTATTCTGGTATGTTTTAGGCAAAATAACTTATTTTTAATGTTCAAATTAGTCAAAGCGGAGAAAATTAAATTACAATTGAAAATTAAAAGTGAGGGGCCAGCCACTGGGTGCTAAGTTTTGTAAAAATTAGCTTTATATAACTTATGCAATCACGGCAAACAACGCTAAAGCGTCATTTACATGTCCGAGTACCTGCTCGTATTCGAGTATGTGTTTTTTATATTCAAATATGACAGAAACTGAATTCTCCAGAGAAGGACTTCGGGTCCTAGTAAATCCGAGCACTCGTAAATGTAAAAGGTGCTTAAGCGAGGCAATATTAATTTAGCGAAGCTTAAAAACAATATTTATCTTCGCTTGGTTTAGCTCTGTTTTGATCCGAGCGAATCCTTTGCTTGAGTAAGTTCAGTCGTAAGGCATAGTTTGACGAATTAAAATGAATACAAAGGGTGTGGGTGGATACGAACAAACGAGAAGATTGTTACCTACGTCTTTCTTGTACTTTTACAAATCAACTGCAGATCTCGCGTTTAATTGCCGGGGTAGCTTTACTTAGTTTGTCTCAAGTTAGTTTCGCTTCAGTTTTGGGCTCGGCCAAACCGAGCGCTAGCTATGTACGCTACGTTCACTGCTTAGTTATGCTCACTATCTGTACTACTCCATGTGGCCACACCGATAGCCATATTATGCAAAAATTTGTAGACGAATTTCAACATCTGACTCAACAATTAAGAAAACACAAATAAAAATTTAAAGAATATTTTCTATTGAGTGCAATCTGTTTTAGACTAACTATTATTTGTTATTAAAGATCATAATACAACAGTTGTGATAAATTTTTAGTCAATATAGCGCTCTTTTTGACTCTGCCTTTAAACAATTACTTAAAACTCTCGCAGTAAAAATTAATCAATCATTTTATATTTTAAAGAAAAACCATGTTTTTAAAATTTTTTTTAACTGTTATAGGTGGTCGCGAAACGCTTCGTAACTATCTCCATCAGATCGGCTTTAAATTTAAGAAATATCATAATAAGAAAAAATTCTTAATGGAAAAAAATTACATTGTTGCATGGCGCTCTCGTTACACGCGGAAATTACGGGGGAATAATTCTTTAGGGGATAACAAGAAACCAGTTACTTATTTAGATGAAACTGTCATTCATCCATCCTATGGAGCCAGCAAATGCTGGCAATCAGAAGAGGAGTTTATCAAACTAATCGAGTAGGTTAATGGCACATTATATTTCATGCTGGTGGATCGTATGGACTTGTAAATAATGGATTGTTGATCTTTAAGTCAAATAGTAAGTCAGCAGACTACCATCACGACATGAACCGTACGAACTTCATGACTTGGTCACAAAAACAACTAATTCGTAATATACCACCGAATGCTATTGTCGTCATGGACTACGCTGCTTACTACAGCGTTCAAATTAATAAACCACCAACGCAATCTGGCCGGAAGACAACTATTCGTGAGTGGCTAGAAAACAATGGGGTTTTCACAATATGCGAAATGCGAAAAGCAGAATTGGTAGAATTAGTGAAGAAATTTAATTACAACAAACCTTTCTATGTTGACGAGTTATTAAAGCAGCACGGCCACGCTGTACTTCGCTTGCCATCGTACCATTGCGAACTTAATACGATAGAATTCATTTGGAGTTTAGCAAAACACAAGGTTGCGATGAACAATGTTGGTCAACGTGGTAGTGAAATTGAAAATTTAGTTCGAAACGCTTTTGCCGATATCAGCGTATCGGATTGGCAAAAGAATAGTGCCCACGTTGACAATGTACATGAAATGTGGGAACGTAATGCATTGCTGGATAAAGCAGTGGAAAATTTGCCTTTCCACGTAAACACAGGTTCTTACGATGACGAGGAAACAAGTAGTGATGATGAAGATGAAGAGGAAGGTGGTTCAATTTAATCAATTCATAAAATTAATTATGAACTTGCCTGTTATTAATTTTTGTTAGCTTTCATAAAATTTCTAAGTATATTTTATTAATAACTTTTAAATAACTTAGTTTCGATGTTTACTTGTAAATTCTCCTGAATGTTTTGAATTATGAGCTAAGCGGTTTGCTAATTATTTGCCGGTTATTAATTATTATGTTTGCATACAATTTCTAGGTATATTTTATTAATAACCTTGTTTAATAACTTAATTTCGATGTTTATTTGTAAATCTATCAATATTTTTCATAAATGAGCTAGGTGATTTATAATCATTTCCGTTAATAGTAATTCGAATACTGAGTATTCAACTGACCTTACTGTTCGAATTATTTAATATTTTGAACTTGATAAAATCCTAGTTCATGAAATACAAAAAACTCAAAAGTCTCCGCAAAAAGTAAACTTTCTTAAATTCACGCTACAACTATTTCAATCTAAGCGTGACCTTAAGAAAAATTGTTTTTTGAGGAGACTTGAGTTTTGTATTTCATGTAATTACCCCAAATGTCAGAAAAGTAAAGAATATAGTCAATTAAATTATAGTTAATGCAAATATCACCAGCACGTCACATTTAAATTTATCGCCTTGATACTTTTTAACGCGAATTTACGTTTCAGACAAAGGGCGACATCAAAGCGCCACCTTCAGGGAGTTTGTTTTCTTGGCAGGACTACATCAGAAATTTCCATTTAAAAATATTAGTATTAGTGATTACAGAATAACTTTTGAATGATAAATGGTAATCTTTAAGTATTGTATATCTGAATATGTAGGTCTCACTTTTTACATAGTTTGTGAACTAAATTTTCCATTACATTTAAAATGTTTTTCGTAGTATGTAGGGGATGTAGCTCAGTGGTAGAGTGTTCGCTTTGCATGTGAAAGGTCCCGGGTTCGATCCCCGGCATCTCCAATTTTTTACCATGGAATTTAATAGTAAATTAGATTGTCATTATTGTAGTATTACAACCTAAATTAACATAAATATTTTGTATATTATGATAGTAGTATAATAGTGTTTTTCTAAAGATGGATGTACAGGGTGGTTTTTTTTTCGTTAATATTATAGGGTATAGGCTAAACGGTAAGAGATACAAAAAAACTAAGATACGTGTCCCGTTCTCTTTTTTAGTGTTTAGTTTAATGGCGCAATCGGATCTACGCTAACTAAATTGGTTCCGAAGATACAGAGTGATTCTCAAAATCTGCCGGTTTTTATTATCTGTTACGACTCGGTTATTTATGGAGATAAAAAAGCTTTGGATACGAAAGTTTTATGACTTTTTACGTTGAACCCAGTGGCTTTCTTAAAAAAAACATAATGTTTGATCTTTGAGATATTATCAAAAGTAGCATTTTCTTAAATGGGACACCCTATATCTGATAATTTCAAAAAATTGCATTTTTTCTTGAGATTGCAACAATATATAACAGTTAATATTTTGCATTGTCCTAAATAGCTAAAATACTAAAAAAACATTTTTTTTTAGTTGGCCATGGATTTAATCAATTCTTTATTTTATAATAGGCATAATAAAATTGCAGATAATAACAATAATAAAACATTAATAAACTAAAACAACAACTACAAAAAACAAGATTTATAACAACTCAACAGTAATTATTTCAAATACTTATATATAACAATTAGCATAGGTGGTTAATCACAAAAGGTGCTCAAATTGTCTTCCATTCTGCTCGATGCATTTTTGGGCTCTGCTTGTAACTGAACGAGTGGCGTTATAGATTTGAATATTTGGCACTCTTCCAATGCAATTAATAAAATTTGCTCTGAGTTCTTCTACAGTATTACTTCGGGTTTTATAGACTTCATTTTTGATAGATCCCCAAAAATAAAAGTCAATTTTCGCCAAAATTGACATTTAGTAAGTCTCTTACCATGTGGCTATTATATGCTGGAGCACCGCCTTGTAAATAAACATTATTTCTTGCAGCTAATGGCATGTTATCCAACTTCATTATTACACATTCTTCCAAAATTTGGATGTATCCTTGAGCATTTAAATATTCATTAAAAATTCTGTAGTTAAGGACTCTGTTTTGATATAGCGCCACCTATGCATGGAACCCATATTATATTTTGAAAAAAAATGGGATTCCGATTAATCTGCTGCGAATACCAATGACAAAATGTTAAACGCCGCTCTTCATCTCCAGGATGTAAGTTATGAACCTTTCTTATTTTATATGGTTTATACTTATGCTTTCTTAACGTTTTTAAAACTTTAGATTTACTTGTGCCAATATCTTTCTCAATATTACGGCTAGATATCGTCGGATCAGCAGCAACACAAGCTAATATATTTATTTCATCTATTTCTCTATTTGCCTTATCGTAAATCTTACTTCTTGGTTTTCCAAATGATCCATACTCACTTAAATTGTGATATAATCTTACAAATATTTGTTGTTCTGGCTGTCGACGTTCCAGATAACGCTCAAAATATAAGTCTAGAGCTGCGTCTTTATTTTTATTAATCTCAATGTAGCACTCAAGCATATTTAATTTTTCATAATTTTGAAAATTATTCATTTTAATCACCTTGTTTAAAAAATATAATCGGAAACGAAATAAGAATACCAATACATAATTGTTACTGAATTTTATGACATGTAAACAAACAAAAACAATTGCTTAAAACATTCAATTAATGGCCAACTAAAAAAAAATGTTTTTTTAGTATTTTAGCTATTTAGGACAATGCAAAATATTAAGTGTTATATATTGTTGCAATCTCAAGAAAAAATGCAATTTTTTGAGATTATCAGATACAGGGTGTCCCATTTAAGAAAATGCTACTTTTGATAATATCTCAAAAAATCAAACATTATATTTTTTTTAAGAACGCCACTGGATTCAACGTAAAAAGTCATAAAACTTTCGTATACAAAGCTTTTTCTTATCTCCATAAATAACCGAGTCATAAGAGATAATAAAAAACGGGAGAATCACTCTGTATCTTCGAAACCAATTTAGTTAGAGTAGATCCGATTGCGCCATTAAACTAAACACTAAAAAAGAGAACGGGACACGCATCTTAGTTTTTTGTATCTCTTACCGTTTAGCCTATACCCTATAATATTAACGAAAAAAAACCACCTTGTACAGTTTAGTTGCCGAAGCCCTTTGGTCCGTGGCAAATAAACCAAAAAGTTATAAAAAATAACATTGATGTGCATACCACATTTTTTCGGAAACTGGAACCATTTAGTGAATTTGCTTTATTGACTAAGTGTCAGCTATATTGCATTGACATCACATCTATTTAAGCGTTGTTAAGGTTACGGCCTTTTTTTTGAATTTATGACTGGTGAAAAATAAAACGTCTAATATAATAAAGAAGGCACTACTAACTGTGTTAGCAGCGAAACTATTGTTTTTTAATGACGGCTTCAGAAAAAAAAACTATAATAATTAAGTCTTTAATTATAACCTCATGTAACAGTACTTTGTTGATTTTATTAAAAAAATTTTATGTTTATTCTTTTACTTTTCTTTTTTATGACTCCTTTTTTTTCTTGTTCTGTAATTTTCTTCTTTCTAAAAATATTAGTATTAGTGATCACAGAATAACTTTTATCCGCAAACGTCACAAAAGTGACACTTTTATGACTAAATGTCACAGGTAAAAGTTTTACTTTTCGGACATGGAGTAAAAGTTTCACTTTTGTACCGAGGCATTTTTACTTTTACCAATATTTGGAAAATGAATTCTTTTGAAAAACAACAATAACCAAATAAAATTATAACCTAAGATGAAGCAATAAGTTTATTTGATAATGTCTTCAATTCAAATAACGCAAGTAACAGTTTATGATATTCTTTAACATTATCTACAAATTAGTATTTACATTAATATTAAAAACACAGCCGGTTATTTTGAAGAAGGCCATTAGAAGAAAGACTATTGAGAATATCGTCACACTTTAAATTTGATGTATTAATAGCATTATCAACACTTTTAGCAACACTACTAATGCCCAGGACAGGGCATTGCTCGTTCAGTGGCATAAGAATCTTGCGTGCTATATCCTGTTTACTTCGCAAAGAATCTTCTATATAGCCCTCAGCAACACTGCTAGAACGCCACCCACCATGACGTTTAAGAATCGCTATATCCGCTCCTCCATCTACAAGTAACGTAGCGGACGTCCTGCGTATGCAATGCCCTGTATATTCCATGTAGTTTGGAAGGTTTAAATACATTGCTACTGCCTTTGCCACGTTCCCAAGAGCATGGATACCCATGACCATTTTGGTGCACTTTCCATTTTAGTATTTCACAAAAAACCGTCGATTTTCAAAACTCTCAGGTCTTAAAGACACATACTGCCTATACTTCATTAAATATTCTTCTCCTATAATAGTAAATGACCGTTTTTATTCGTTTTAGTATCAGGTACATTTACTAGAAGCAACGAGCCACGATCTTCAATGTCATCAATTTTCAGTTTTACAAGTTCATTGCACCTCATTCCCCCTGATATGCCAAATATTAAAACTACCTATAAAAACATGAAATTTAATCAGTAACTTCGCGCAAAACGAATATTACTATATGTTATTCCTACCTTTGTTCCCAAATACTTCTCGTCAGGTGCTTCGCGCAGAAATTTACCTAATTCTTCCTTAGCTTTTGCTTTCTTTGAACTGAAAATCTTTCCTTGTTTTTTTTAAAAAAGCACGCAGTTTTAAGTATTTTGAGATATCCACGTTCTTCTTGAAATTTAGGGACGATTTTATCATCGAATAAATCGACCTTAGAGATCTATTATAAGAAGCTTCGTAGAGAGCAACAGATTTCGTTAGCAGTAAATTTTTTATTGTCTCGTTCGCTACTTCAGTAATCTCGGGAGGAGTAGTACATCGTAAATCATAATCAGCATTCGACATTTCGCAACACTCACTGCTACTACTTAAATTAATAAAAACTTCCAAAAACCTCAACACAAATTTTTATACTGACGCGTGACGTTTGCTTATTTAATGAGCGTCGTTATGGTTTCATTATTTGCAAAGCGTCCTGATTATCTTATTCTTTTACCTGCTATTTATTTTTGATCTTTCCTTTCGATCTTTACTAATTATTTTTACGTTTGCGGATAAAATAGTATATGTTATTCGGAGTAAAAGTGACTTTATGTAGCTCAGCTGAATTATTTGCCTCACTTCGTTCGGCAAAATGAACATTCAGCTTCGACACATAAAGTATCACTTCTACTCCTAATAACATAATATACTATTGTTTGATAAATGGTAATCTTTAAATATGTATATCCGAATATATAGGTCACTTTTTACATAGTTTTTCATAGTATGCAGAGGATGTAGCTCAGTGGTAGAGCGTTCGCTCTGCATGTGAAAGGCCCCGGATTCGACCCCGCCATCTCCAATTTAAAGCTTAATTCCCGGAAAGAATTTATGCTATTCTGGTACATACATATATTTACTTATTACGCACTCAGGTGTGGGTATGTGCGTGCGTACATGTGTGTGGATGTGTTTTTTTGTTAGTATCGACGGTAATTCTAGAATAATAAGACGTATGTACTTAAAATTTCGTATTTAAGTATGTTTTAATTTCGCCTATAGCTGATTTTGGGAGAAATCCAGCGGTGGAGAGAGAGGGCTTCAACAGTCGCTGTTTTTGAACCAACTGCATATTTAAAAGTGCTAACATATACACAATTATTAACTATTTTTGAAGATAATTGTTGGTTGATACGAAACCGAATCTTTATGAAATGTGTTGTTTCATTTCTCTTAATTTCTACTTTGCATGTTGGAAGGTTGTGTGTTGTTCAACACCCGATTCTTTATATCTAAACTTTCTTTTAAAGATTTACATAATTCTGGTAATCTGCTAAGTGATTACATCTACGTTTGTTACAAACACTCCTCTTTTTCCACTTGATTTCCTATTCATTTCAGCTATTCAACATTTATGGGTTCGATTGTACCATAACCAAAATTTATAATAGTTTATACCATTTAACGCAATACATATAAGATATAAAATTGTTCTCACGTCAAGTGTTAGCGTCTCTTGCGTACTTATTACAATGGTAACGCAAGTACGAAAGAAGAGTAATGATTATTTAGCTTAGCCCAAACCTTCTTGATGCGGGAAAGAACTGGTTTGCTGTTTCACCTTGATCTGCACGCCACGTTTAATGTTAAATACCATTGATAGAGTGCACTTTGCACGCACAAATAAAAGCATTGGTTTGTAGACTATTAAACTACAAGTCAGTTTTATGTGTACATTACGCCTTCGAAATAGGCGATTATCCTGATGAGCTCACTTTTACCTATAAGGTAATCAATGGCTAGAGCAGGGACAATAGTGTTTAAATCATTAAACCTCCTTTCCACTCGAGTTAGAGAAAAATTATGTGTATTTGATTCTAAAAGGCAACAAGAAAGTGACACCAAATCATGAACGAAACATATCTCTCACTATGTTAGGTAATATCTACATATTAATGAGATCAAGAAATAAATGATAAAAGATACTATAAGTCGTATACAAGAAAATTACACAAGAAGAAAAAAAAGGAATCATCAACAAAAAAGAAGTAAAAGAATAAATATAAATTAAAATAAAAAAAAAATCAACAAAGTACTGTTCCATGAGCTTATAATTAAAGACGTAATTATTATAGTTGTTTTTCTAAAGCCACCATTAAAATACAAAAGTTTCGCTGTTAACACAGTTAAATTAGTACCTTCTTTATTATGTTAGGCGTTTTATATTTCACCAATCATAAATTCAAAGAACGGGCCGTAACCTTAACAACGCTTAAATTGATGTGATGTCAATGCAATATAGCTGACACTTAGTCAATAAAGCAAATTCACTGAATGGTTCCAGTTTCCCAAAAAATGTCGTATGCGCATCAGCAACAATGTTATTTTTTTTATAACTTTTTGGTTTATTTGCCACGGACCACAGGGCTTCGGCAACTAAACTCAACATTCATCATAAAAAAACTCTTTTATACCACTATCACAACATAAAAATGTTTATGTTAATTTAGGTTGTAATACTACAATAATGACAATCTAATTTACTATTAAATTCCTTGGTAAAAAATTGGAGATGCCGGGGATCGAACCCGGGGCCTTTCACATGCAAAGCGAACGCTCTACCACTGAGCTACATCCCCTTTATACTATCAATAACATTTTATGTGTAAACGAAAATTTAGTACAAGAACGTATGTAGAAAGTGGCCTACATTAATTCAACTTTTACTCATCTACGTTTAAAAATTATATATTTAACGTACAAGAATCGTTCTGATATTACTAATACTAATATTTTAATTACCCATAGTATATTTTTTTATTTTATTTATTATTAGATTGCATGTTTTCTCCAATTTAGACTGAACCGAGTACTTAAGCAAAATAATAATGAATTGGAGAGTGGAGGATCTATTCGAAATATCTATATAGCATTATTTAATATAGTACCTACAAATTTTTTATAAAAGAAATTTTAAATTAAAGATTCTTAATTATGCATTTAGAAATTCCATAACAAAATGTGCCTGTCAAAACGTCGCGACCAAAAATGTCGCCGAACTAGAGGGTCGTCACGCAAAAAGTCGCCGTAAGGGCCGAAACAAAAAATAAGATTCAAAATTTCAACGAAAGTTTATTGTATTTGTAAAAATCCAAACTAGTTTAGATTAAACAAAGCTACTGTAATCTTACAATTTTTTTGAAATTTTTAGTGTAATAAAATTGTCATTATCTTTAATCCCTTGTAACACTAATTAAATCATTTTTAAACATTATTTTAAGTTTTTTTTTTTATGTGTCTTGGCCATTACGGCGACATTTTTGCTTCGCGACCTTTAAGTTAGGCGACTTTTTTGGTGACGACATTTCAGGAAGTCACGTTTTCGGGCGGCGACCTTATGGCGGCGACATTTTAGAAGCGACGTTTTGTCGTGATACCGCATTTAGTGTACAAGGTGATGTGATAAAGGTATAAATAGCAAGCAGTTGATATCCAATATATGAGAAAGACTAGGGATGTTCTGATAATTATTGACAAGCTCTTGGTAATGTTGATTAGACCTTCATTATCGTTTTATTACTTAAATAAACTTTATTAGATAATACTTATTTTCAGGTTTATTAGACCTGGTAACAAACCATATTTCCTTCTGAGGCTGCTCGTACATTATTGTGGATGTTCAAAAAAAATCTACGTAACTGTTAGATGTAATCGTTCATGAGAATAAAGTAAAAGAACGTTAGTGTTTGTTGTAAGTGACGCAACCGTCAAGTCAAAGCCTGTAATTGTAACATACTGTAGTAAAAATCACATTAAATGAAATATATATTCATAGTTTTTATAGTTTTATATATGCCCGGTGTAACAATTCTAGAATCTTAATAGAAAGTGTCAATAAAGAGCACAACAATAATAAATCACCAACTACTAAAATCATTACAGATGTGTTACGTTCACCGCAATTTGTCTAACATAACAAAGGTGTAACAGAATACTTTTATAGAACATTAAAAATTAATAAAAGTGCCAATAATAAAAAAGAATGCAGAAAATTTTAGCTTAACTAGATTATATTTTTTCAACAATCAATTTAGAGTGAAATTCTACATATACAGGGTCCTCCATCTTAGCTCGCTGCTTCTACTACATCTAAATGATGTATATTGAAAATATATTAAAATGGAGCAATACAATGCCTACTAGACAGCACATTATAAATTTTTTTTCACAAATACAGAATGGCCCATTAGTCCATGACATCACAAACATATATTTTTTAATGGAACACCCTACATATTATTAGATTTGAATTCTCCTCGTTTCGTATCTTTGTCTGAGTGGACATGTGTTAATCATTGTATTTTGCAAGAACAAACGAAATTAATTATTATTTATAATAAGATATTTTATGTATATGGTCTATTTTATTTTTATAGATGATGGCTACACGAAATATCGGAAGTCGTAGTATGGTCCAAAACGAGAATCGTGGGTTTTCTCAAAATTTTCTAATGGAATACCTATATTTTCATCGGCATGATATAGCTTATTTGGTACTCTGTTTTATTGACCATTCCCTAGATCCAAACCCACTCGTTTTTTAGTTAACTTCGTCTTTATCCGAAACTACCCGTTATTAATCAAAACTAGGCGTAAAAGTGATTTCTTTAAAAGGGAACACGTTTACTTTATTCTTATTGGGTGCGGAATAAACTACGCAACATCTTTTATATTTGTAATTATATTGATTTGTTTCAAAGTTTCAGAGATATTCATCATTATTAATATTTAAATAATTTTTTTTTATAATCAGACTACACCTCTTCCAGGTGTAATTCAGAAAATGTCAATTGTAATTCAGATTAGTCATTTTTATTTCAGAACGTGTTAATTGTAATTCAGAATAGTTAATTCAATTTTAGAATCCGTCACATGTAATTCATAAAAATTCATAAAAAGTATTTCAGAAAGTGTTAATTGTAATTCTGAATAATCTGTTCAATTTCAGAAAAAAGCAATTTTAATTCAGAAAACATCACTTTATATTCAGTTTCATAAAATTATAATAATAATAAATAATAAAATACCACATACCAAAAACACACAACGATGTAAAAACAATAACTAAGACTTATTGATACTATGTATGTATGTACACAACACAACATACTACATAAATAAATTAATGGCCCACTGGCATGTTGTTCACTGCTAACGCAGCAGTATGATGTATGGTGGTGTGCTGTGTCGCACGTGCACAGTTACCTTCTGCCATACTATCTTATGCTTGGTCAATTATTTCTTCCAAATGCGTCAGTCTTTGCTCTACTACACCAGGCGCTGCAACTGGGAGACTTGTAAGTTCATTTTGACGTATGTTTTTATTTTTTACCAAATAGACTCTATTGCATTAAGCATTGGAAAATAAGGCAGCAACGTTACGGGTGTATTATTAACACACATTTCCAGCTGCGAATGACGCGGCGCGTTGTCGCACACGATGATCAGGTCAGTAAATTGGTTACCCATTTCTTACCATTGTTCTTGTTCTCGTCACCCAAGCATTTGCTGTTCCTGCCCTCTTCGGCTATCTATCGTAACTACTACTGCCAGCATGGGAACGACCCCTTCTACGATGACAAAATAAGCTGAAATTGGTCTGATCCATCCAGACCACTTGTTTGCCTTCTTCAATGTAAAGGTTTAGTGTTCTCACGTAATCAGCACTCTTTCTCTTATTCTTATCGTTGTTCATCGTTATTGCTTCATAGTGGATTTGCTTTAAGGTGAAAACTCTACCTTCCAAATAGTTACCTATTGCCGAGTAAGACAGAGTTTTGTGGAGTTGTTGTGTAATCATGTTTTTTTAACTGTTTCAGTGTATAAGTACAATTTTCTTCTAACCATGGTAACTAAATATTTACTTCTTGATCCGAAAGAAGTTTTGGTTTAATACTTTCTTTGGCTAACATGCCTGTGCGTCCAGATTGTATCCAATGATACACCCAATGTTCCGGCCAATATTACCCAATCGGCTCCTTTGCTGGCGCACATTACTATTCGTGTCCGATCTTGTTTAGTGTTTTTAGAATAAGTCTTTCTTTCAATTTCTTTGAATTGTGCTTTTGCACCTCTGCAAACTGGAAATAATACTTCGGGTGTATTGTCAACAATACCCAACGGTTGAGCACAGCTGTTATGCAATAAATACCTACATGGAAATAAACGTATTACACTTTCTCGCGACGTTGGTACACGACAAATTGGACACTTGTCTGTTAAATTCATTATAAAGACTTTATTAAAAATTACATTGCACGCGTGTTAAACTTTCTGTAACAAAAAAATGCTGCAATCTGACGTTTGTTGTTGCTATACGTTTCCTTTTGACCAGTTTCCATGGTACAAGTGATATTTTCTGAATTGCAATTGATCTTTTCTGAATTAAAAATAACGGTTTCCGAAATACTTCTTACTAATTAAAACTACTACTTTCTGAAATCAAATTGACTTTTTCTGAATTACATATGGAAATGGTGTAGTATATCTTTTTTAATACGCTCTTCTACTGCTTTAAAATACGTTAGACGTAGAGCGTAATCTCAACTGGAGATGAGTAAAATTATTTGCCATTTTGATGTTTATTTTTACACGGGTTTTGACAAAGATTGGTAGCAAACGAGGGCACAGTGGAGTTGAATTGGTACTAAATTTAGGAGGACCGAAAAAACAGCTCTCACTTATAACAATAATAATATTAAATAGGCTTTATTGGGCTTGGAAATGCAAAATTTTGAATGTACAGTTAGGCCTGTGTAACACGGGTGCGCAAGGAATTTGATTAACTACGCTTAACCCAATACTTCGGTTAAGAATGATACTGTTCGTACCCGCTCTTCCTCTTAACCCCGGAGATGTTCGTGCTGAACAGAGTAACAATGATATACTTTCTTAGTTTTAAACTTAACGATGGAATTATTATGTTATGAATGTTGGTCTAATAACAAATCTTACTGTTAAAGCACTCTGGTAAATGAGCAGTGATCATACTGTGGTACTCACATAAGGAATCTAACTCTATCTTTGGGCACCGAGTCTAAAATACTGGTTTTTAAAAAAATGTTTGTGTGCGTGTGTGCCTGCGTGCGGGTTCTACGACTCAAATACATTTTCAACCTTAAATTGAGGAGCGCTAGTAACACTTTTACTGTATAAGGAGAACAACACGTTATTTTCTTTCCTGAAATTGTAGTAGAAGGTTAGATTGTCCTCTCAATATAAACAGTAAACAGTATTGCCAACACGATCTTATCATTTACCTAAACAATAAAACAAGGACATATTTATTTGCAGATATTTTCTACATAGACACTTACATGACATAGGAACGCATACAAATAAATGGTAAATAATGATTTGCCAGCGAAAATTTTTCTACGAATCAAGAAACGTTTATTTAAAATAAATACATATGTAAATTTCACTTCAAAATTTATTGTTGAAAAAATATAATCTAGTTCAGCTAAAATTTTCTGCATTCTTTTTTATTGTTAGTACTTTTGGTAATTTTGAAGGTTCTATAAAAGTATTTTGTTATACGTTCGTTATGTGTGACAACATTCTTTGTAATGATGCTTTTCAATCTCCTAAATTCGCCGGTCGCGTCGCGTACGCTTTACACTTTAAGTATCTCCACAAGAAGTAATTTAGACGATTTAAATCTGGCGATCTGATTGGCAACTCAATTGTCCCATTTTTACTTATCCAACGATTTTAAAAAACTTCATCCAAATAAGCAGCAGGTAAAGCAGTGTGGCGGCGCTCCACCTTGTTTAAAAAAAGAGGCCACGGCGCTGCACATTGGGCTCTTCTAAATCCGGATACAACGTTATTAGAGCAGGGTTGAGGTCATTTTGAAGAATATTTAAACCTCATACCAATGAGAGTATCCTCGAACAAGTAAAGAACTATAACTCTTCCGACAACTATGCCGCACCAAACGTTCAGTTTTTGAGGGTTTTGGGTGGCCGAATAACCACAATTTTGTCTGTTCACATGGCCGTTTAAAGCAAATGTTGCTCCGTCGGAATTGGTAATTGGACAGCTCGTCAAGTAAGCATATCGTGTAGGGATATAACTTTCTTTTCAACACTTTATGCACAGTAGATCGCGCCACACTAATATTATTGGTCGTGTCTGTAATGATAGTATTAGAATTATCTTGAACTGCTAACACAATGTTCTACTGGTCGTCTTCTAGATTTTTTCATAGCCCGAACATATTCAAATTGCCGAAATTTCGCCTCAATTCTGCTTATCATGTTTTGGCTAATGGACTGTTGATTATGGTGAGTTGTATTAAACAACGCAACCACTTCTGATTGAGTGCGCGGCCTATCTTCGAAACCACGCGTGCACAGGATATTCGTTATTTCACGTTCGCTTAATTTCCTCATATTTTACAAAATAACGGTAAATTACTAGATAAACTCATGATAACCATGCTGTAGCCTAACAAAAATTAAAAACAGGTTGCTAACGTGCAAATAATTAAAGTAATTTTCACAAAATGTACGGGGTGGCCAACTAAGAATGCGAGGTTCTGTATCTGGGAAACTATCCATCGTAGAGGCTTGCGCAAAAAAAGTTATTACTAAAACGGCCATTACAAAAACTTGGATAATATTTTCAAGTTTCTGAAATGGCCGCTAGGGGGCGTAACTGCAATCTTGAATCTGATCTTTGAAGTCGAGGATAATCTGAACTTTTTTTGTTTGGCATTTTTTGACGTATCTCTAAAAATAAAGTGGCGGGGGGGGGGTATTCAAAGGTTTCCCTAAATAACCCACTGTATCTTCGAAACGGCTAAGCCAATTTTAACAGACTTGGGCGCGTTGAAATGAGCTATTCTTGGGCTACAAATGTTATAATATTTGAAGTTTTGTTAGTTTCACATGTCGTCGCTAAATGCTTTGTTCGACATTCCGACAGAAACGGTTAATTTTCGCAAAAAAATTAAATGCATTGGTATGACTTTTTTCTTAAACAAGTAGCTAAATGATGTCTAAACAAGCTCACGAAAACCGCATCTTGATATCTTGTTCCTAATCTAAAATATCGGCCAAAGAAAACTTTATACGAAAATCCTTTAAATTTTTATTTTTTTTAACTATATTTTTCTGGATTTGTTTCTATTATGTAAGTTGTGGCCCTAAAAAGGACCGATTTAAAGGAGGAAGGTTTTTAATGCCCCCGTAAATGCTCGAAATGCTAACCATCAGTCTCTATGCATTGCTGAAGCTTCTCATGACTAGACATAACTGCAGCTTCAATTTCGGCTCTCGGTATGTTACGTATTGCGTTACGAATCCGGTTTTTCACATCTCCTCTAGTAGTACGTTGAGTCCAAAACACGATGTCCCTTAACCACCCCCATAAATAAAAATCGAGGCAAGTTAAGTCTGGCGATCGCGGAGGCCATGGAAAGAGACTTCCTCTTCCAACCCACCGCTGTTGAAATACTGCATTAATATGCTCTCGCACATTAATAGCAAAATGTGCTGGGCAACCATCCAACTGCAAAAACAATGTTTGCCTTGTTTCCAACAACAACGGTAATTGATTGACCAAAAAGTCAAGAAATACATTGCCATTTAGGGGTTGCTCGAAAAAATATGGCCCAATAATTCTGCCTCCCAATATGCCACACCATACATTTAAACTCCAACGTCCTTGGTGATGAACTTCACGTAACCAATGGGGATCTTCTGCAGACCAATAATGCATATTGTGCAGATTGACTCTCCCGTCACTACTGAAGGTGGCTTCATCGGTCCAAAGAATTTGAAATAAAAATTCTCTATTTTCGCGTATAATGCCTTATTTCCAATGGCAATAGTCTAACCTTCGATCAAAATCTTCCTCTTTCAAGGCCTGATGCAAAACGACATGATATGGGTGCATTCTTAAAGTAATTAAAAAAAGTTTAAACGAATACCTATATATTTTGATGGCCATTAGAACTTACCTATGGTACTTTAAAATATTTTGAACCGTTGTCCGTGATATGCCCAACTCAGTGGATAATGCTCTTGTGCTAACATGAGGATTTCCTTCAATATAGCTCAGTACACGGTTGATATTTTCTTGTGTTCTTCCAATTCTTTGCCGTTGAAACGTAGGCCGAAAATTACCATTGGCTCGTAAGCTCGCCACTAATCGGGGAAAAACTCTTACATAGCAAGGACGTCGATTTGGATATAGAGCCGCGTAAACTCTTTTAGCTACTGCGGCATTCTGAAGATATTCAAAATAAACCGCAAGCACATCAACAGCTTCATTATTCGTAAAACGCATTTTGAAAGCACAAAAATTGTTCAAAGTAACGCGAAAGTATTGACAACTATTGACAATTTGAGGATTATGTATGCTTTGTTTAGGTATCTGTTTCCATTGCCTGCTTCTATTAATTGTATTTTTCGTATATATCCATAGTGAATATGCATTTAAACAAACAAAAAATAGACCTTTCGTATAACTTTTAGCATTGTTTACTTGCCCGTAGTAATTTCAAAAAGGGCGATTTTATTCTGGTGTATAAATTTACAAACATTTAAAATCGCAATTTCTAGGTAACCTATTCAGAGCCGAAATTGAGGCTGCAGATTTGTCTGCCCATAAGAGGCCTCAGCAATGCACAGAGTGATGGTCAGCATTTCGAGCATTTACGGGGGCATTAAAAACCTTCCTCCTTTAAATCGGTCCTTTTTAGGGACACAAATTACATAATAGAAACAATTCCAGAAAAATATAGTTAAAAAAAAATAAAAATTTAAGGGATTTTCGTATAAAGGTTTTCAAGATATGATTAAAAATTGGATCTTTTACTAAAAGTTTAACATCCTATATGTTTTTAACAAAACATTATTAGAATATAGTTTGTATGGATAACTACCACTGTTTTTTATGTACAACAGGTGTTTATGAAACACCCTGTATAATAATGGAATATCCAGATTATAATTTATAGTTTTTAACGATAGATGGCTATCGTCTATGGAGAAATATAATTAACCGTTAGATAACGTATCAGTGGAGAAGAACATATATCAAAAAGGAAAAAGCTACAGATTTTAATAGCTCTAAACTATTCCACATAATGTGAAGCTACTAGAACTAGAAAATTCAAAAGTTTTTCTTTTTTCATCCATTTAACCATTAAAACAAAATAGTAAATCAAAACATTTTTGACAGCGGAAAACGCAACCCCATTGAAGAAATATCGTTACCACTTTTATAAATATTCGAAATATACAGGGTGAGGTGAGGAAAAAGTATGGAAACTCTGAAAGATCTTGCGAAATAAACATCGTAATTAAAAAACGAAAGAATACGTGTTTTCGCTGCAGAGAACAGAGTACATTTGTTATTACGGATTCAGTACATAAAAAAATATGAAACTGATGTAAGTTTTTTTTGATTCGTGATAGATGGCGTTTAGAACGAACGATAGGAAATAGTTGAATATTAAATAAATTATCTTCTACTTATTTCTTTCACTGAAAAAGTTAAATTATTATTTGCCCTTATATTAACGTTTGCGTTTATGTTTAGAAACAATTTACTGTTTTTTATTAAACGATGATTAACTAAATTAGATGTCGCTTATAAATTTAAATTTTTTTATTTTAAACTAGCATTAATTTTAAACAATCCTAAAATAAACATTAGTAGGATAGCTTTCAATTCTGTATCATCATCATCGCTTGTAAATAGCGACATCAGTTAATTATTTACATTTATCGTACGTGATCAATGTTTTGCATAATTTACTGAAGTTTAGTTAAAAAAGTTTATCCCACAAATCTTTGACAAACAAATCATACGGGCATCGTAGTTACGGACTCATGTAAAAGAATGTCTCTCTTAGTGATCAGAGCTTGGGGAGATAAGAGAAGAACAGACAATGATGTTAGGCAGACGTTAACGAAACAATCAAGATTTATAATGTAGGGAAATCCAAGTCAACAATTGCCAAAACAATACACATGTTTGGCCGATATTTTAGGTTAGCAACAAGATATCGAGATGCGGTTTTCGCGATCTTGTTTAGACATCATTTAGCTAATTGCTCATGAAAAAAAAGGCATACCAATGCATTTAATTTTATTGCGAAAATTAACCGTTTCTGTCGGAATGTCGAACAAAGCCCTCTATCGACGACATGTGTAACTAACAAAACTTCAAATATTATAACATTTGTAGCCCAAGAATAGCTCATTTCAACGCGCCAAAGTTTGTTAAAATCGGCTTAGCCGTTTCGAAGTTACAGGGGGTTATTTAAGGAAACCTTTGAATATCCCCCACCACTTTATTTTTAAACATACGTCAAAAAGTGCCAAACAAAAAAAGTTCAGATTATCCTCGACTTTAAAGATCAGTTACTTTTTTATTAGGTTAATATAGCAGAATTCACAGAAACATCACTTTTTTAGATTCAAGATTGCAGTTACGCCCCCTAGCGGCCATTTCAGAAACCAGGTTTTTGTATTGGCCGTTTTAGTATAACTTTTTTTTTGCGCAAGCCTCTACGATGGATAGTTTCCCAGATACAGTACCTCGCATTTTTAGTTGGCCAACCCGTACAATTTAACGTTTTCTACATTGACAATGAAATTTTCTCATTTGTAATGTGTACGACAATTTTTATTCAATGTTTCCTTATGTAATCATGGTTCATATGTACCTTGTCGTACGTAAAAAGATGTACCCTTTCTAATTCTGCAATAAAAAATGGGGGTTGATATTTAAAAAAATGTCGATGACATCATTGCAATGACAAAATTCTAAATTGAAAATAAAAAACGGGTTCCAACGTTTTCTTCCTGAACTCCCATTCGAATTTTAATTGAATTTATCCGCTGCATTACGAACGCACTGTATAATACACACATTCATACTATTCTAAATATAAGCAAGTTAAGGCTCAAGAGTTGATTTTTTAAATCAGTGATCTTCGTTCATAGGACCTAAACTGACTTATTATAACCGTTACGTAGATTGTTTTGAATATCCCTCAATAATGTATGTGCAGCCATAGAAGGAAATATGCTTTGTTGTCAGGTCTATTTTTCTAAGAAACCTCAAAATAAGTATTATTTAATAAAGTTTATTTAAGTGATAAAACGATAATAAAGGTGTTATCAACATTACCGGAAAGTATCGGAAATCAATTGCTTGCTACTTACACCTCTATCATATAATTGTCATCCGTTATTTCAATACTTTCACTTACATTTTCTGTGATCGCCTGGTACACTAAATGCATAATTAAGATTCTTAATTTAAAATTTCTTTTATAACAAAATGTTTGTAGGTACTATATTAAATAATGCTACATATATAGAATAGATATTTCACTCTCAAAATTCTTTATTATTTTGTATTACTACATGATTTAGTCTAAATTGGAGAAGAAATGCAATTTAATAATAAATAAAATAAAAAAATATGCTATGGGAAACTAAAATATTAGTATTAGGAATATCAGAATGATTCTTGTATGTTAAATGTATAACTTTTAAATGTAGTTAGACCAGTAAATGTTGAATTAATGTAGGTCACTTTCTGCATACGTTCTTGTAGATACTAAATTTTCGTTTACACATAAAATGTTATTGATAGTATAAAGGGGATGTAGCTCAGTGGTAGAGCGTTCGCTTTGCATGTGAAAGGCCCCGGGTTCGATCCCCGGCATCTCCAATTTTTTTAGCATGGAATTTAATAGCAAATTAGATTGTCATTATTGTACCTAAATTAACTTAAATATTTGTATATCATAATAGTAGTATATATCTAACGAGACAGTAAAGTAGTTTTTTAAGATGAACGCAGAGTTTAGTTGTCGAAGTCCTCTGCTCCGTGGCAAATAAATCAAAAAGTTCTAAAAAATAACAATTTTAGCTGAGGTAAATACGACATTTTTTCGGAAACCGGAACCATTTAGTGAATTTGCTTTATTGGCTAAATATCAGATACATTGCATTGAGAATCACATCAATTTAAGTGTTGTTAAGGTTACGGTCCTTTTTTTTAAATTATGATTGGTGAAAAATAAAATGTCTAACATAATAAAGAAGGTGCTTATTTAACCGTGTTAGCAGCGAAACTTTTGTAATTTAATGACAGTTTCAGAGAAAAACTATAAAAATGAAGTATTTAATTATAATCTCATGGAACAGTACTTCGTTGATTTTATTCGGAATTTTCATATTTATTCTTTTACTGCTACTTCTGCAATGATTTTTTTTTTCTTGTTTTGTAATTTTCTTATACACGACCTATAAAAGCATATTCTGTCAATTATTTCATGATCTCATTAATATGTAGATCTTACCTAACATTGTGTGGTTGATTTCTAAGAAATGTAAGTTTCGTTCATGATTTGGTCACTTTCTTCTTGGCCTCAGGACGAAGCTTCCGAAACATTGCGCTATAAAAACAAAAACTTTGGAAATAGGCCAACTCAACCAATAGGAAATCACAGTTACAAAACACTTATAACACAAAGTTAATCAATGTTTAGTGTGGAATTTATCATTGGGGTCCACTTTTTTTTATAAAACATGATATGGTCATAGATACCTAAACTATTTACAAGAGGAAGGCCGAGACTACTTGAGGGCCTTGAAACGCAAGAACACAACAATATGTTAATGCAACAAGATAGAGCGTCTCCACACTATCATCGTGAAGTTCCTGTTTTTTGAACCAAAGTTTTCTTCAGAAATGTATTGCATGTAGTGGTTTAATTCAATTACCGCCAATATCTTGTGACATCACTCCGATAGATTTGTTTTTGTGGGGTTTTATAAAAGACAACGTGTATGTTAATCGACCAACAACCGTAGAAGTTGGATTAGAGATATCTTCAGAACAATTATACCACTAAATTTGTCCAGTGTCTGAGGAAATATAAGAAAAGATTAAACACATGTATTCAACAACAGAGCCATTCATTAGAATATTAATTATGAAGAAATAACTAACTACGCGTTATTAATTACGAATTAATTATCTTTTGAAACAAATTACTTGCTTGCAAAAAAATATATTTAAGTTTGAAAACATGTTTTTAATGAAAAATGCACAAAATAACTAATGTTTAAAAAAAGGTAAAAGATGGGTATGGGATATGCTATATAAAAATACATTAATTTACATCTAGAATCCAAAAATGTAATAATATGTAGGGAGCTCTATTTAAAATAGTTTACAGAAAGTTTGTACTCATCACAGCTACACGGCACAGCCATGGCAAAATACTTTTACGTTATACACTTTTTCATCATATAACTTTTGTCTCTAGTTTCTATAATAACGGAGCTATTCTACTCCATCACATCGTTGAATCACCCTGTACAACTACATTTCAATCAGTGGAGTTGATCGGCCTATTTCCACAGTTTATGCTTTTTGAGCGCGACGTTTCGGAAGCGGACTTTGCTTCCGTCATCAGGCTTAGTCCTGAGAAGGACCGTTTTCGCACTTGAGTCGAATTCATATGTTATATATAATTTTTTCCCAAGCACTTGACTACTCTCAGATTTGATCTTGGCACCTTTCACTTACTAGTCTGACACCTTTACCGCTGAGCCACTGAGTAATCCAATGTATATTTTTATAACTTATATATATTAAACTTTTTCGGGGTTGCGCAGAGGTTTATTGCGCAAGTTGCGCCGTAACTTCTTGCGCAGGTGTATTGCGCTTAAGCTCTTCGCGCATTATTGGAATCCATATGGGTCTCATTTCTACACTAGCTTGGGTTATTGGATTTTCTGCTAGTGCAATGTATGTGGCTTCTTTTGAGTTTCCGACGAGTTGTGTTCTCGTCCTTTGCCACTATCTGTATGTTATCCCATTTGATGCGGTGGTCTTCGCTCAAAAAGCATGAACTGTGGAAATAGGCCGATCAACTCCACTAATAGGAAACCACAGTTACAAAACACTTATAATACAGAAATACATTTGAATCCTTTTGTGTATTTCAATTATCAAGAATAACAAGATAAACACCACCTTCTTTACTAGTTAGTTACAAATACAGGGTAGGTATACCTTTTTTATCCTACGCCTTCAGCCATATCTCAGGAGCCATTTTATATTATATAACACTTCCGGTTATACCGGCAGTAGATACAAACTGCGCAATTTCAAAAAGAGCACTGTTTGTATCATTACATTTTTAAACTTCTTGTTGGATTTTAAGGTAACCTTGTATACAACTACGTTTCGATTGCCAACCGTTTTTGAGATAGCTCTATTTTTGTCTAAACTTTACCTTTATAATGAAAAAAGTTTTTGTACAAAGTTTCTTTAATAGTTAAAGTAAAATTTATGATTATTACATTGTAAATATTTTATACAGGGTGGTCGCAACTCACATTTAAATCATTTGGCAACAAATACTGGAAAAAATCAACTTTCTTGTATTCTCTCCTACTTTTTATTATTCAAGTGATTTATCCAAAAAAATACGAATAAATGGTAAATGAACCATTTGCGTAAAACTATTCTATTTCCAAATATTCAAGAAAGCGTGTGATTTTGTCACATTTTGGACCAACAAAATTCAGTTTGCTCGTTTAGCAAACCTGCCTTTGAAGTGTTACTAAGTTTCCCAGGCTAATGATAATAAAAGATAGGTTAATATATACCAAAACAATTTTTTTATTCAACCGTGTCTCGAATAACATATTAAGTAAGCTGATGAAGTTAACACTTTAATTAGCATGATAATAAAAGGTAGGATAATACATACCAAAACAATAATTAGAAGGTAAGTAAGTACATCAGTTAACTTTTTAAAATAACAGCAAAAACAATGAAAAATAATTGATCATAATGAAAATAATCAAATTAGACATAATTACTAACACCAGCGTAAAAATATATAAATGAACAAAAACTTTTCTTGCTAATTACATGCTGAGGCCAAATAAATCTTTTTTCAAATTATTAACGACAGTATATACATTACGAATTATAATAACTTCTAATGTACATACAGTAAAAGATTGCCTCGAGTGGGACTTGAAACCACGACCAATACTTTGCGAGAATAGGTCTCTACCATCTGAGCTATTGAGGGAACTAGTTGCACTCGGTTCAACTCTAAACTGTATGTACCTTACTAGTTATAATGTTATATAATTCTTAATGGTGGCAAGGTGTCTGTAAGCTTGAATTTCTCAAGTTTCGCACAAACCCGCAAAACTGGAATATATAATTAGTTGCTATAGGCAAGTAGCTAATATAAATTAAAGAATTAAAATTAAGAATTGTGTAAATTAAGAATTATATAACATCTAACTATAGTAAAGTACATAGCGTTTAGGATTGAATCGAGTGGAAATAGTTGCCTCGATAGCTCTACTCCAGCCCTACCCTAGCAAGTCCCACTCGAGGCAATCTTTTACTGCATGTACATTAAAAGTTATTATAATTCTTAATGTATATACCGTTATGGCCTCGTCCTCGTTGAACTTAGATTCGTTCCAAATAGCTTCTGTCTTTAATTAAAAATAACTACAGTTCAAGACTTTGTTTATCCTACGCCGAAATGCATCTTGCGTAAGAGTTCTAATTTCTTTTCCCGGAACGCATTTCTCAATTGCCCCATGCAATTTTCCTTAGTTGTTGAAGATGTAGAATAAGGAAGATCTTTAATTCTGCCCCAAAAGTAATAATCGATAGGCGTTAAATCAAGAGGTATTGCGGGTAATACACCCTCGTTAGTAAACCATCTATCCTCACACAATCTGTCCAACTCTCGGTCTACAATATTGACCAAGTATGTGGTGCCCAATCATGCATGTACCATAAATTATGATTTCCCTGCTGAACAAGAGGGGCACTTTCATGGTATCTCACTCCTTTGGACTAATAAATAGAACTGTAGAAAACAATTACCTAATAAGTTGCTATCGTAAATATGCACATTGTACGCCACAGAAAACATTAAAACTCCAGATGTGCTGAATTATTTGACCAAATGTTGATTTCGGTTCTTCCAATAATGACTAATGTACCGATTGTACAGAACTTTAACTTAAACATCGATTCATTTACTCAAAAAAATTTTTGAGCAGATTCTTCGTTCTCCTTCTTTTTTATCACTATTGTCTCGGTAACTCATTCTTCTTGTAAAATCTTCATGTAATGCAATTTTAACAAAACTAATTTTAAAAAGTTTAAAAAGTTAAAAGTTTGGGACAAAATTGATTTTTCGAAACGTGATTTTCGAGTGATGATCCTTTATGACTTTCGATACCGTTTAACGCCACAGCAATGTGTGGAAAAACTAAAATTGTTGATTGTTGATGAAGCGTAGTCCAAAACCATGATCTACAAATGATTTTCGGAATTCAAACATGGAAGGTCTACTTTTGATGACAATTTTCGTGAGGGTGGATCATGCACTTCTGTTGTTGTAAAGAATATTGAAGCTGTGCGGAAATGATTTTGTCAGATCGACATGCAACATACAGTGAGATACAGGCATCCTTGAGAATCGCGGTGAAACAAATTCATACCATTTTGAAACAACATTTAAATGTCAGGAAACCCTGTAGTCGTTGGATTCCTCACAATCTGAAAGAAGCTCAAAAAAAAGTACGTGTCAAGTAGTGCAAGGAAATGCTTAAAAATTCTGTATATTACATTGTAACAGGTGACGAAACATGGATATATTCATATGAGCCTGAAACTTAACAGCAATCATCTGTATTGGTGTTTCAAAGAAAATGATTGCTTGTTTTTTCGGAAAAACCAGTAATGTTGTATTGGAGGATCGTTCCTGCCTGTTGGTATACTTCAATTTTTCTCCCTCAGATGACCGGTGAAATTAGAAAAAACAACGTAAATAAGGGAATAATTATGCATCATGACAATGCAAGTGACCACACAGCACAAGAAAATTTTTGACTAGTCAAAATATCAAATTAATGACTCATTGCCCATATCACCTACTTTGTTTCCCAATTACTTTTTTTTGTTCAGAAACATCAAAGATAAAATGTATGGTAAGTGATTTTCATCACCTGAAGCGGCCGTTCTAGCTAGTATTTGTTTTGGAGATACCTTGCTCAGAATGACAAAAATGTTTTGAAGATTGGGTTTGCCGAATCTAAAAGTGAATAGAATATTATAGAATATTTTAAAAAACAATAAAACCTTTTACGTAACATAATGTGTGCATTTTTTTACATTTTACACGAATTTTAGCTGCGACCCTCGTACCTACATAACAACGACCGAAGGCTACTTTGTAGTAAATATTAATTTCATCTAATGCGTAATTAAATTTTATTAGCACTATTGTGATAAAATCACACGTTCTGTGGAATCTTTGGAAAACGAATAGTTTCATGCATATGCTTCACATAACATTTTTTTCGTATTTTTTAATGATCTATCGAAACATATTTTTCTTAATATTTGCTGTCGAAGTACGTATTAAAGAGCTATTTTCAAACACCCCGCGCAAAACATTTAAAATCTTTTAATCTTAAAAATCTGGTTTTCAAAAATAGATTACAATTGGTTAGACAAATAAAAATTGCCAACGGTTCTAAGAGTAAAATTTTAGACAAGAATAGAACTGACAATCGAAGCTTAGTAAATCATAAAAATTGGATTAAAATCCAAGAAGAAACTCAAAAATATAAGATTAATTAATAGACTTGCGGTATAACCATTTCAAAAGGCAAGTGTAGAAAATTTCATATAAAAATATGAAACGGTTTTTGAGATATGGTACACATATAAAATAATGCACTTGATGTATTCACCTTTCATACATGATGCAGGTTCTACTGCGGAAAATGTTCAGTTTTTGCTGGACGTCAAATATTAATTACGTTCTGAGGTACAGAGTGTTAGAAATTATTCGGTAATCTTGTTACACTTAAAGTTATTTTTCCCACATAAACATTAAAGTCGATACAAACTTTTCGATCTGAGAAAATCGGATAGTTTACGGTTTTTGATATGTCTCATAGAGGGCGCTACGTAAGCTAGTGTTTTAACAGAATACGTCATAACTCTTGTGTACTTCATTGGAAATTTCTGATTTAAACATTATTTTCAAACAAGTTATTTTTTCTATATAAACATTAAAGTCTATACAAACTTTTCGGTCTGAGAAAATCGGATAGCTTACGGTTTTTGATATCTCATAGAGGGCGCCAGGTAAGCTAGTGTTTCAACAGAATACGTCATAACTCTTGTGTACTTCATTGGAAATTTCTGATTTGAACATTGTTTTTAAACAAAAAAAGATAGGGGAGAGGGGGTCTACTGTGGATATATTTATTTAAAATATTTTTTTAACCCCACTAATCGAAAGTGACGGAGTGGTTCTGTAAATCCTGAATAAAGCATACCATTCCTCATTAACTGAAAAAATTATAGAACTTGCAAATTCATTGTAGGAGTGAAATTTGACAGTTTCATTTAATCATGTCAAGTGTCCAAAGTGACCCAGGGTCATTGAGGATAGTACAAGGGGCTATTTTGGACAACTTAAAAAAATCCAGTATCAGCAATTAAAAGATACTATATTTATCAAAATTTACATTAAAAGCAAGAAAACTTCTCTGCCTCTTCGTTTTTTGTTGAATGGGAGGGGTAGTAGTCCGATAATGTCCGCCCGTGTCACAACTGACTCATCAAGAACATCAGGAAACAGAAAATGACGATTCTTATGTCGTAAAAATTTGACCGTGACCTCGATCTGACTCTCCACGGCAGTGATTTCACCCACATAGTGTTTAAGGGTTTTTTTAGTAAGACATTGTACCAAAACAAATTGTCCTATGACCAGCACTTCCTCATCGATGTTTATTAGTCCCTCACTTTTGTCACTGTCCTCGTCTTCCTAAGCCCATCCTTCGTCTTCAGATTCGAGAATCATGACGATTTCAGATTCGGAAGTCTCGAAATTTTCAACAATATCTTTCTTTTGTATCCGTGTTTTCTGTTTTGTCATAAGCTCTTTTCTTGGTTTGGGTTTTACTTTTACTTTTTCTTTTTCTCTGTCTTCTAGTTTGTCCTTTTCCGGTGTAGAGGTGTAAATTGTTGACTTCATGTGCAACGTTTTTCTTGTTTTACTTTTATTTTTTTCACCAGCTTTAGGCAGGGGAAAGCAATCTTCAGGGGCTAAACCTATGGAAGTTGTTTCAATCAAAGTAGTCACATCGGTGTTTCTTCTTGACTTATTTTTGCTACGTGCTCTTCTTTTTCTGGAGTTCTTTTTTCAGCCCCCTCAGGTACGTCATTTTCTTTGGAATTAACCAAGGTTTGCACATCAGCGTGCTCTGGACGATCTGTCACAGAGGATGGCAAAAAATCAACATCATAGAACCTTAACCTATTGATGGGCCAAATACCAGTAGTTAAGAAAACAGAAACGATATTTTTGGGTGCAAAGAAGTAAGATACGGCACTTTAGATTTGCCTGCAATATCAGCAATCGTGACACTTCTACCAGGGTGCGCGCCCAACCAGTCAGCGAGGGCGACTTTCTAGTACCTTTTAAAGGGACCATAAACAGCAACGTCCAGTGGTTGTAATTTGTGTGTGCTGTGTGAAAGAAATGACACTAAGCTAATTCTACGATCTTTAGCGTATCTAATGGCTTCCACACTAATGGGGCTTAAGTGGTTGTTAAGAAGACAAAGAAAGCGATTGTTAATTGAGTTATGTGTGTGTTTTTGGATATGCATTAGCACCTCAAGGTCAGCGAGCCTGTTTTATTTGCAATTCCTATCGATCCTGGTGTAGCTCCGTCCAAGAACCTGTCCTTCATGTTAACCTTTGGGTTCCACAGGCTACAATAATACCACATATTGTGACCGTCACTCCTCTTTCTTAAGACGCAATTGCTCTGATCTGTTTCTTTCCGCATTCGGCAATTACCTTTGGGCTTTCCATTACTGTATTTAACCCAGTTTCATCAAGATTGATAATACGATCAGGTGTGAACCCGTACTTTTCCATTTCAATATGCAGATTACCAAAAACACGTTTATATTGACCTGGTTGAATGACATGTTGCGGGCATGGCTTGTATTTTCTGGTTTTCTCAATGATAATTTTTTGTGGTCCCACATCATTCTCTTCACCCAATGAATTCCTGCTATT
This sequence comes from Vesta saturnalis, assembly GCA_036346205.1. NCBI lineage: Eukaryota > Metazoa > Arthropoda > Insecta > Coleoptera > Lampyridae > Vesta > Vesta saturnalis. The sequence continues at coordinate 3,673,670 of JARFJB010002032.1, forward strand.
TTGTTCATCCCACTACTTAGGATAGGGCAGCTTCAATAACTTTGCATACTCATAACCAAGTTCTTGCGTTTTCTTGTAAGTGAAACCATAATGCAGATTCGAAGCTTTCAGCAAGTAATCTACTATCAGTAGTTCTCTCGTTAGTGATTTGCCTGATTTTTTCCTTCATCCACTAACTTAATGAACTTTAAACAAGGTTCTGTATCAGATTCACCCAAGACACTGTCACTGCTTCCTCTAATGTCAACTGCCGGATCATCTAAGTTTGCTTTTGCCATCTGAACTCTCTTGTGTAGCATCGACTTTGATAAATTATATTCCGCAGCAGCATGTCTCAGACTAGATTGTCGTTTTAGCACTTTCTTAACAGCTTTTAAAACATTTTACTCGTCGATCATCGCTCTGTCGGTCTTCCTAACGTAATTTCGCACCAACTGTAAACAAAAGTAAAATCATCAAGAAAAGTAGGTATCTAGTCCAAAAAAACATAATACATGCATGGGGGCCACATGAGACAGCGTCCATAATGGCCCAATCACGCTTGTCCACACTGGCCCCGATATGTCTCTGAACAAAAATATAATTGCAGTTTTTTTGGGTGAATTGTGCAAATGCCAAAATATGCATTATAATCAAGCACACAGATTAGACTAAAAGTTTTTACTCTATAAAAACATCCAAAATAACTCACCTCAAAAGAATGTAGCAAAAAGGCAGAGCCAAAAAATTTTACCGTGTTCACGAACATAGCAGGATCGGCCATTACTTCGTTATTGTTTGTCAGGGTGACCAACTTTTGAACACGTATTTAAGAGGGTCTGTTGATACGTATTCGTGTGGTTGGCGCGAAAATCAAATTAATTTTGAATTGTCCCACTCTCCCCCACTTATTTTTCCTTTAAAAAATGCACCTTTATCTTACATTTAGAAAGTCATCTGCAACCATAAATTTGTTTCTTCTTTGCAGTAATCCTCTCTTTCCTCCTCGAAATGCTTATTATTTATGTTCTATTCTGATTTTAACAAAAATAACTTTTCCAAATATGCGAAGAGATGAGAAAAGTGAGTACTTTAAATTTAAAAAAATGACTATAATAAATTAAATAATTTAAAAAGCGAAACTATATTTTGTTTATCAACTTGAATAGGAATGTCCATCGCCTACTACAATCCAAGGTTTTAGTCACTTGCGCAATGTATTACTTACAGAAAAGAAAGTAGGGAGGTTAATTCTTATAGAATCAGCAGCTTCCTAAACTCAAGTTTTCGCGAGTATAATGGATTTCATGTAACCACATCCAGCGGTTTGGAAGCAGTTCAGTCAAATAGTTTCTTACTTTTGGTTAAAATCCGGTGGCGATTTCTTCTGCATTAATCACATGTTTCTTCGTATGACTAGTGGTATATCACGAATAAGTTCTGTAACTAATTTCTTAAAAAAATTAGGTAAGGTTGCACCTAAAAATTTGTCGTCATGTATGCCACATATTAAGTTCATATTAAAAATGCCTTTCCTTGATTAAATACGGATTTTCTAACTGCCAAAAATGACTATGTCGCCAGTTAAATACAACGCGTTTCGTAAATGCAGGTTCGCCTGTAAAGAAGATATTTTTTTAAATGAACGATCTCTGTATTCATTTGTTCTCTTCGCATCCTACAATAAAAGCTAACTTCAGTTAAAGCAAGCTTGGAACGGAAGCAAAATGAAGGGTAGAATTTATCCTTTTTTATCGACTTTACCTATGAAGACAGTAATTCCCGCATGCAGTGCGTGATGGCGTGTACTGGTATCGGGATGACCAGTTACTTAAACTAAAACTGCATCTTCTCGGTCAGGTAGTGTGTCCTGCATGGTTTGTAGGGCAACATGAATCTGTTTCGCCTAATCGATTAAACAAGTTTTAATTAGGTCTTCTACTAACATATACTTTAGTTGCAGCGAAGCCAGAGAAATTTGCTCTTGAATAAACACAGATCATATTTCTCATTTGTTCATTTTATTTTATTTGACAGATAGTAAATAAATATATGTTTCACTGATTTCCATGGCACACTGTTTTAGCAGTTACCCTTTAATTAATCAGGATGTTCGGCCTACTTTAAACTAAGTGCAAATTATGCATTCTAAGAAATAGAGCATTACTGCCAAAAGTTTCTAAAATATGCATTTTATGAAGATAAAAGTTTCTTTTTTGCTTGAAAGTACTGTTTAAATAAGAAATTTGCAATGAAATTATAAATGAAGGAAGTACAAGAAAGGTATCACGTATTACATTAAATCAAGAGAGCGCCTTTATGCCACGTATCAAAAATGATAGCTTATTCGATTTTCTCAGGTTATATTTATTTGTGAAACAATAAGTGAAATAACACGTTACACATATATAATATTACATTACAGTACGTATTAATATTTGACGTCCAAATGTTAAACAAAGAATTAACACCTATTTTCAGCTATAGAATATGCAGGTAAAATATTACTCATTCTTTATAAATCACCCTGTATATTTATTGCAAAAAATGCATTGCAATTAGAAATGTCACATCGGTAATATTTAAAATTCACTAATTCTGCTTATATATTTATATTTTTATAAATAAGTCATTGGGCTCATAGAAAACTGACTTCTGTGTTAAATAAAATCGAAAATGACAAAATGCGATTCAAACCCATACATACGTTATACAACTTTATTTGCATCGCATCAATATAGAAAATACTTCTCAAACATCAATAAAAATTTGTCTACTTTATAAATCTTGAATGCTATACGTCTTACACTATCAATCAAGTTGACAATTATTACTTTAATGATTAGGAATTTAACTATTAAGGTGTGGGCTACAAATTGTAATGTTCAGTTCAAAAGAATTTAGTATTGCAATATTATTAAAATGCTTGTCAAACAAATTGAATATATAGCCTGTCCGGTAGAACTGAACGGGTATCGGATTAACAAGGAGGATTGTCAATATATGGTTCTATTGTGCTTGAAACCGCCTTAATGCTTTGCTGTCTCGTACTTATTGTACGTGACAAAGAAAGATGGATATATTATGAATAATGCCTCTATTTCTGCCGAACAAAAGCGTTTGCAACTTTCACACATAATGACAAGGCAATAAGAATCAGATGCAGGTAGAATAGAAATTCAATAGGTATAATAAAATGCCAGTGGTTCTCAACACTGCTTTAACATTATATAATTTGTGAAGAAATGCAACTTTTGTATAATAAAATAATAATCGATTACTAATTACCTATAAGTAATTTCAATTGACACCTTTCACTTATACTTATAACAACAATAACAAATACATTTTTATTATAGTTAGTAAATATTAATTAAATTACAAAGATATTACTTTTATAATTAAATGTAAAATGTAAAGCCCATATTTTTAACACTAGAGCCAAACTGGTTTTTCCTATTTCATACGCGGTTCTCAATTTTAGAAGTTTAATAATGAATTTAACGTTACGTGTTCCTTCTTCGCGTACATCTCGTATATTAATGCACGAATTGTTTGTTTTCCATTTTCTGGAAAATCTGTAGTGCAAAGTTTGACACGCTGTTTTTTCACTGGAGGTTCAACTCGCCGCCATTTTTTTTATAGCACAGATTTTCCACCGTCGAAACCGAAAGTTTTAACGCGTTTGCTGTTCTTTGTTGAACAGAAAATGTAGATAATAGTGGACCACCATTTTCTTTTCTTCTTTAAAATAATCGACTGTATTTAAAACTAATTCGCGAATTTCTTTACTCAACTTTTCGGCATTATATTAATGGTTAGTTTATATAAACGCTTACTCAAAGAATAATGATAATATAGATATTGCAGTTGTTTTATTTATACCTATATGTACCTACTAAATGGTATAATAATCTATTATTAATTACTTATTGTTACAGTATTGCATATTTATTTGGATTCTTTTGTAATTGAGTACACTAAAACGTCATTACCATACTTAGGTATACAATGAACTTTCTAAATGTAAATTGAAATACCTATACTTAATCGAATATTCATTATTATGAATGGCTTTTATAAATGTTTATTATAAAAACTTGCATTCTTCCATAAATTTTAAATGTAATGTTAAAGCAGTGTTGAGAACCACTGGCATTTTATTATACCTATTGAATTTCTATTCTACCTGCATCTGATTCTTATTGCCTTGTCATTATGTGTGAAAGTTGCAAACGCTTTTGTTCGGCAGAAATAGAGGCATTATTCATAATATATCCATCTTTCTTTGTCACGTACAATAAGTACGAGACAGCAAAGCATTAAGGCGGTTTCAAGCACAATAGAACCATATATTGACAATCCTCCTTGTTAATCCGATACCCGTTCAGTTCTACCGGACAGGCTTTAAGTAGGTCACTTTCTATTTATACTAAATTACTAATTAAAGATTTGCTTTCATCATTAAATGCTATTCGAAGTGTAGCGGGGATGTAGCTCAGTGGTAGAGCGTTCGCTTTGCATGTGAAAGGCCCCGGGTTCGATCCCCGGCATCTCCAACTTTTTATTACATTTATTTCCTATATTTTTCACTGCATAATGAATAAGTTTTCCTTTTACGTTACTTTATAGTGAATGCATATTATAGTAAAAATTTAAAAAACGTACGATTTTAAAATATAAATCAAGAACGAAATCGCGAAAGTTTACATTTTCAAAATCTAACTTATATTTTAGAACAATTATAATGGAATATTCAAATTTTCTTAATTGTTTAAGAGCAGTAATTCAAAAAAACAAGAATTTCCTGTTTAGAGATCATTGGATTGAGTGAAATTATAGTCTTGAAGTAGGTACTTATTTGAATGTCCTTTGTTTTACTTTTATGCTACAACGTGATCAATCTCAAGTGTACTGTAGTGGTATGACAAAAATCCCTAGTTGTTAATATTGTTGTGTTTTGCAGTTGGCTGCTTTGGATTTTTAGTGTGGTTTTAGTCGTTTTAGTTTATGTCATATTATACCTTCGTTTTTCACTTTTGTATTTGCTTGAGTTATTTACAAACTGTCTATATCAGGACAAATTATATATTCTGAATTTCAAATTGTGATCTAATTTAATCGTCATGCCGTTTTCAATCGAACACGACACATTCATTGCTCATTTTCGTAGCGGCTACCAAGATGGTAATGGGCAATGGCATTATTCATTGCAATCATGCATCGATCAATTTACTGTTGAGTAACCAAATGAAAATATTAGTTACGAAACATTTAGTCAACATTGTAATCGATTGATAGCTCGATTCATGGAAACTGGTAGTGTTTTAAAACGCAAACGTGAAGCTTCGGCTACTGTCTTAACAGAGGACACCTTAGCAGATATCCAAGCAAGCCCCAATAAATCTTTGCGAAAACTATCTGCACAAAGACGTATGAAACATTTTACCATACAAACATAATTTTACATAAATAATTTTTAGATGTATCCTATGGAAGTGTCCACACTGCAGTAAAGAAGAATTTAAATTTGTACCCGTACAAGGTGTCGGTATTACAACAGTTGCGAGATAGAGATTTTCAGCTTAGAGTAAACTACTGTCAATGGTTCAACAATACGATGAACAATGATTTACTGGATGTATCTTTTTTTTTGATGAAGCTTGGTTTGACCTGTCCGGTTACATAAATAGTCAAAATTATCGTACGTGGTCTGCAGAAAATCAACATGTATTTCGAGAAACTACCTTACACCCTATCAAGGTCGGTGTCTGGATAGCAATGTCGCGACAACGCATATTTGGACCAGTATTTTTCGATGGCACAATTACTGCGGTAAGATACAGGGAAAAATTCTAGAACCATTTATTAATAATTTGGATGATCGTGAATTACGAAACGGGTATTTCCAGCATGACTCCGCTATCCCACATACTGCACAGGCTACAATTAATTATTTACGAGACTTCTTTGAAGATAGAATCATTAGTGTAAATCGTTGGCCACCGAATTCACCAGACTTGACACCGTTAGACTTTTTTCTATTTGGTTATTTAAAAAACAAAGTGATCAGCAGAAGATTGCATACTCTTCAAAAATTGCGAGATGAAGTTCATAATATTGGTGCCGAAATGTTACAAAATGTATTTGCGAATATGCAACGTATGGTGAACTTATGTTTACAATTTAATGGCGGTCATTTTGAACATATGCTGTAAAGCAGTGTGATAACTAATGTGTACCTAAGGAGTTAAAAAAAATTTGTAAAAGACATTGTCATTCCATAAACATGTACTGTAAATTTTATTTAATTATAATGAAATTATAACATTTAAATACTTAAGATTCATTATTTTGTAATGATTTAAACCAATCATTAAATAATATTTTATTTATTTTGTTGTATTTTATAGGGATGCAGTCTAATCAAATACAAAATAGTCATTATTTAAATTAAGATAATATTTTATAATATGTATAAGTTAATGACCTTCATACAGATTTGAAACTGATCGTAGTTTTTACTCGAACCATGCTCTAGAGTAGCTAGAGCAATACAGCTTCTTACCAACCTACCAGTGGTACCAACTTAAATATTTTGATCACGTGGTATACACTTGAGATTGATCACTCTGTATTTAGCACCATGCAAACACTATGCTTCCACTTCGCTTTAAAAATAATCAATATCTACTATTAATGAAGCGAGGAGTGAAACCACGAAGCGGTGTGGTGCATATTCTTTGTAAACGAAACGACTTGAGAGAAATGCACAAAAACTCATACAAAAAGCTATAGAAATCGCTACTACCTATTAAAAAAAATCTGGCGTGGAAGAACATTGACTTTCCACCCACAAAGTGGAAATTCTAAGAAATCAAATAATTTTAATAAATTTTTTTTTATGATAATTATGCAACTTCTTTTTTTAATACATCCATAACGATAATAAGCAACATTGTAGAAACAACGATAATGATCAAAGTCAGATGCAAGTTGAAACGTAAATTATAAACCAAAATAAACAAATTATTTTAATATTAATGCTGTCAACACCTACGAAACTGATCATAAATAGGATGGGATATTGCATAACCTATACACGATCTTTTTTTTTAATTAAATTAACTAATATCCTGTTATGTTTTCAGTGCAGTTAATAGATTCCACAATCGTTCAAAAAAATATTATAATTTTTTTTGTGTGATACAATACAAATTAATTCATTGTTCCCTTTCAGCTCTAATATTCTACAACTTCATAGGTGGAAGGCATGCATACCTCATGCCGTTCGGTGCAATACCACTACTTTTACCATGGGCTCCTCAATATTGGTGCTCCGATGTTCTCAGTTCGGTCAGGAATTTCGGTCGCTATCTCCTTTATTTGTTATGTACTAGCGAAGCGTGGCGTTTTAACGGCTAAATCTTTAAAATGACGAGTCTTAAAACAGACGTTATACCCCAGGTAAGTAGTAGACGCCTACAGTCTCACATCGATTCGTCGATGCGTCCCAAGTATTCTGATGTGGGGGAGGGGACAATAATTCGTCAACGCCAAAATCAAAACTAAGAAGAGCAAGATCTGTCGGAAGTAAAATCGTGCACTATTCCGATCAGGACTCAAACGACCTCGGTTATCTAAAGTACCAACATTCGGATACGTTACTGAAACATAAGTGGTACCAGGTCGAACCTTAACGTTGTTCACCTACACCTTGAACAAGTGCAACCTGACATTCTGTTTATATCAGAAAAACAAGTCTCCCCTGGACGCACGGATTCGTCTGATCTGCGATTTTCCAGATATAACCTCCCCTCTAACTTTCGCCTAAAAGGCGGGTATATGCGTATACCAAGGACAACGTAGATTGTAAAAGGATGTTCACTTTGGAAAGCAACAAATTTGACGCGATTTGGTTTAAAAATTCTGGGCTCCAATTTGTGAAATTCTACTGTTATTGATATAGGTCTCCCAATAATAACAACTTCCAAGATCTTTTTGATTACCTTAGTCTGAAAATAGAATACCTCTTATCACAGTTTCTATCTTGCGATATCTCAATTCTGGCAGATTTTAATGTCCATAACTCCAATTGGCTTCAACTTTCATATACCACTAATCCCGTAGGTCACAGTGCTGTAGCCTGTGATCTCACACAAACCATTTCCTAGCACACCAGAATCCCTGGCACCGCTAACCACACTCCACACTTCCTGGACTTATTTCTTACGTCTAACCCGCTTGTTTATACAACAAGAGTCCTTTCCCCGCTTGGTCAATCAGAGCACAGCCTAATCGAAGTAACTTCCTCTATACCAAATCTCACTGTTATTCGAAAAACAGATAGAACTATGTAGTAAGTCAGTTAACTGGAGCGAAGATTTTTTTGCAACCTTCCTCTGGCATGAGTATTGCTTTGGACGGCCCTCCTCTTCAATCACTGCTCTTTCTTTAACATAAGTTATCTTGATGGGTACGGAGTTATACATTCTAGAAAAACACAATCCCGTCGGTTATTCCCGTTCCCAACCATGGTTTAATAGGCCATGCTCTGCTGCATTATCGCAAAAGGATAAACTCTATATCAAATAAATCTGTCGAAAATCACGCCGACTATACTGCGCCAAGGAATAGTTGCAAAGATATGAACACGAAGTCCAAAAATATGTTTGAAGGACGCAAATGCATAGAATTAGTCTCATGTCCTTTGGTTAGTCTTCTAAAGTCTCGTGACGGAGCTCCAGTATTCTGCTAACGAAGCTAACCTCTTTGTCTATTACTTCATTGCATCAAAATTATGTCTGGCACAAGTGCTTACTTGCCAAGATCACCTCGACCGGCTTATCCGATACGCTCATCAATTAGATTAAGTGTTGTCGTCGATGGAAGAAACTACTATTAACTCGGGCGTACTCCAAGGATCAGTGATAGCTTTCACACTTTTCCTGATATACATAAATGATCACATTTTCTCAACTAATCCGATCCATTGCTTTGCAGACAACAGCACTCTACATTGCAGTTCTCAATTTTCCCACAACAATAAACCTAGTCAGGATGTTAAAGTGAAAATGGCACCATCAATCAACAGAGACTTAGAACATATCCTTAAATGGGGAAGGAATAATCTACTCACGTTCAACGCCGACAAAACCCAGTGTTGTCATGTGTCCGTCAATAAAGAACGTTCATTTCCTTCTGTAAATATGAATGGCTTAGATCTCAAGTTTTCAAACTCTATTTATATATTAGAGATACCCAGATTGTCGAACCTTTTATGGGTTGACCACCTTTTCTCAGCCAGCAAAACAGCAGCTCATAAACTGGGATTTCTCCACAGATCTAAACAGTACTTCACATCGCAACAACTCCGTTTACGGTGTAAGCCTCAAATTCGACCTCATCTGGAATAAAATTTCCACCTACACTTCCTTGAGCATAGAAGAATAGTTCTATCGCTATTACAATGGCAAGTGCGGCTCCGAAATATACTACTGTACACCTTTGAAGGTAATCTTCCCTAGAAACACACGGTTTGCTCATTCACACTGTAATTACGCACTCAAAATTCCATCTTGTTACACTAAACGGGCGTAATCTATATTTTTCCACACGGCCACCAAATTGTCGAATGCACTGCCCAGTTTCTGCATTTCTCAAAACTTTGATTTAAACACATTTTAGGTAGCCATTGATAAACATTTCTCGGCAGCCTAACAATATCCCTAACCACCTCCCAGTGTTCCTGAGTGCTTTAGCACGTTAGACCAATCTTAGTCTGTTCAGAAATACTATTACTAAAGAATAGATGGACGTTTAACCATCATGTCAGATTGAGATATCTAGATGCGAACTTAAACAAAATTCCCCCTTCCATAAAATATCTAAAATACAGTTTAAGTACTTTTAATCCTATTTAATTAATTTTCAAACTTGTTTGGGTGTATATTAAGCACCTTTATAAAGAAAAGCTATGTAAAATCAAACTCGCTTTAAAAAATAGATTTACACATTTTCCTATAAAGTTGATTGATATTCAGATATTGCACAAGTTTGAACTAACATTTAAATTCTACTTCTGGAAATTTTTTACCGCTACATTATGCGTCGTACCAAAAAATCTCATAGAACATATTTATTTAATCGATAGGACTATACATTTGTATTATAATATATTTGAAATATACAGCTGTTTCAGAAATATTTGATAAAAAAACACTCCTAATAAACCCCCTCTCACGCAAACACCCACTCAGCCTCACTCACACCCACATTCACTCAAACCCACACCCACATCCTCACCCACACCCATAGCCACACCCACATCCATACCCACGCTCACACCTACACCCACACCCACATCCACATCCACATCTACATCCACATCCACATCCACATATACATCCACATCCACATCCACATCCACATCCACATCCACACGCATACCCACACCTACACCGTTCACACACGCGCACGCACGTACGCACGCACGCACAGACATTATGACCAATCTTGGCGAAACCTTGTCAAACGTTTTAAATTGAGGCAATCATTCGATTTAGCATTAGTGAAGAAAAAGTCAATTGCATAACTTTCTATTTGTATAATTTATTTTTATATAATTCTTGCAGGTTTTCATGTTTTTTGTTTATGGTTTAAAATAGAAACATTACAACCCTCATTAAGCAGTTATCTTTAGCAGCTTTATTAAATTTTCTTTCGTTTGCCAACATGTTTCCTCAACGTAAACACTTCAGCTAGGTCGAAGAATAGAACTGATAATTAGAATTTCTACGGACTAAAAGCTGGAATGGTGAGTACTCTAACTTTTTAATGGTATGATCCTGTAATTGACCTAGGCACTACCACACCGTTTCGTAACTATCCTTAAAGAAAATTTTTAGCAATACATACAACTTTTTCACTTAAACTGTTTGAACCGGGATCTGCAGGATTACACGTAGTAAAAGTAAACTCCTGTGTTTTACAAATTTTTAAAATACTGCACTATTATACGGAATGTTATCACCAATAAAGCAGCCTCAACACGTTCACCTTTAATGATTAAAATCACGAGTCATAATAAGCATGAAAATGATTATAATAACTATCTTCAGCATAAGAAAAGGTATCGGAACCTACATATAATTAAGGCCTTTCAGGTATTTAATATGGTACTTAGGACATCTTTAGCAAATTTTTCACAAATTTTACATTTAAAGGAACTTTATTTTTATTTAATGGCCAAACCCTGTTCAGATAGTTTGCTACTACGCTGAGCTGCAGATCTTCAATTGTTGGGAATAGTAGATTCATTCATTGTATGAAGCCGTTTTGATGAAGTTCGTCACAGTTGCTGTTAGTGAGTAGTTAATTCACCTTGGGTCTATCAAATCCCACGTATCTGATGTGTTACAAAGTACGTAAATTGTGTATATTGATTTATACCAATGTTATTGTGATTCTGAGATACGAGTCCTTGTCACCTATGTGATATATGTATATATATATATATATATATATATATATATATATATATATATATATATATATATATATATATATATACAGGGTTTTCCACGTAGGCGTTCGTTAGAAGTTTATGTGGTTAGAAACAATTTAGAAATCTGAATGTTTGGACTTAAGGGTTATTTAAGATTCTCTTTCATTCTAAAATATTTTCAAGGTCATGTTACTTCCGGTTATACCGGAAGTCGCCACTAACTTCCTTATTTTAAATGGAACACCCTGTATATTATTTTATTTTTGGATTCTTGACCAAATTTTAGGATAAGTCTTATAAGGGTTTACTATACCTTTTTTCAACTGTTTTTTAGATATCTTGATTTTTTCAAAAATTTTGAGAGATGTAACCCTATTTTCAACACTCCTTGTCTTACTTATTTTTGACTGATGGAAAGTGCTTCTGGAGTAGACAGAAGCATAAGAACTATACTTTTGAAATACTCATTGACAATTGATTTATTGCATACATGGTGTTCAAAATTTGATGAACTATTAAGCAATTTTCAAAGTTGAAAAACTTTGTTAATTCAAATGTGACACCCTGTATATTATTGGATGAATAGATGCAGCATTTAGTTATGCATCGTTTGGCTCTAACGTTACCTATACCTATTATCGACAATTTTCTTGTTAATTAATATTTTCTACTTTAATGTGATTTTTGACAGAAACTGAAACATAAAACAATTATTTGAACATAACTAGAAGAAAAGTGATAAAAAAGATAAAATGAATCATTACAAATGTTCCACATGGCCGCCAATTTGATTTAAGCATTTTATAACTCTATCATATACTCCTTGCGAAATAGATCGCCGAATTTCGTGTGGACACATACTATTGAATGCATTGTGAACACGATTTAGCAATTCCTCTCTAGTTTGAACTGGCCTAGAGTACACTAATTCTTTTACACGACCCCAGAGGTAAAAGTCCAGGGGCGTCAAATCGGGTGACCTCGGTGGCCAGTTCCAAGGTCCTTGTGGGCCAATCCACCGATCTTCAAACATCAATGTCAACTGTTGGTGTACAGCTATAGTGGAATGTGCGGAAGCACCATACAGCTGATACCAACTGTTTGCCCTGTCACATGCAGGTAGAGTATTTAGAAAATCCATAACAAATCCACGGAGAATTTCAAGATATCTCGCCCCATTCAAATTTTCATCGTACACTTGATATGCCACTCTATTATCTATAACTAAACAAAAAACGTTAAAACTAAATTGGAACTGGTGATTACGTGCTCTTGTTACATGAGGATTATCTTGTGCCCAGTAGTGATTATTTCGGCGATTCAAAATTCCTTCTGTACTGAATTTTGATTTATCGGTCCAAATAATGTTGTGAAGAAATCTCGGATATTCGGTCATTTGTACAAGAATAAATTCACAAAAGTTAACTCGTCGTGCCTGATCACCAAGATGTAATCCTTGCACAGTTATTACCGAAAAAGGATGCATTTTATACTTCTTTAATATTCTGTGGATTGATGTTTGTGAAATATCCAAATCCAGTGCAGCTGTTGTAATTGAAGTTCGTGGATAAGCGTGAGAATAAGCTAACACGTTCACCTCGTTAACTTCATTATCTATTACTGGCTTTAAATGCGTTCGAGTTGCCCTTATACTTCCAGTTGCAAGAAATCGAGCTTCAATTCTTGCAAATTTTCCAGGTGTCATTAATGGTAGGTGTGGATACCGTTCGTTAAACAACCTGCATGTTCGCCTAACAATTCGTCCACATTCACCATGCGTGTAAAACAAATTTAATAAATCATTGTTAGAATATTCTTGAATACATTCCATTATAAACAGTGCAATGATTCATTTTATCTTTTTTATCACTTTTCTTCTAGTTATGTTCAAATAATTGTTTTATGTTTTTCATTTGTTATGATGCTCTCAATTTTGTTATCTTCTTGTTTTATTTCATTGTTTTAATAAAATAGAATTTGTGTAGTTTGAATTAAGTTCATTTTATTTTTGAAAAACATTTCAGTTTCTGTCAAAAATCACATTAAAGTAGAAAATTGTTGATAATAGGTATAGGTAATGTTATAGCCAAACGATGCATAACTAAATGCTGCATCTATTCATCCAATAATATACAGGGTGTCACATTTGAATTAACAAAGTTTTTCAACTTTGAAAATTTTTTAATAGTTCATCAAATTTTGAACACCATGTATGCAATAAATCAATTGTCAATGAGTATTTCAAAAGTATAGTTCTTATGCTTCTGTCTACTCCAGAAGCACTTTCCATCAGTCAAAAATAAGTAAGACAAGCAGTGTTGAAAATAGGGTTACATCTTTCAAAATTTTTGAAAAATCAAGATATCTAAGAAACAGTTGAAATAAAGGTATAGGAAACCCTTATAAGACTTATCCTAAAATTTTGTCAAGAATCCAAAATAAAATAATATACAGGGTGTTCCATTTAAAATAAGGAAGTTAGTGGCGACTTCCGGTATAAACGGAAGTAACATGACCTTGAAAATATTTTAGAATGAAAGAGAATCTTAAATAACCCTTAAGATTTCTAAATTGTTTCTAACCACATAAACTTCTAACGAACGCCTACCGTAGAAAACCTATATATATATATATATATATATATATATATATATATATATATATATATATATATATATATTCTTCAGCCTTTGAAGTTATTAGGTTAATTATGGGAGACAATAAAAAATAAATACGTCGTCTTCAGAATCCATGGATGGAGGTAGAAAATGAAGATGAAGAGGTAATCCAATCAGATGATCAGGTGGCGAAGTGCGGCACATAATGTAAGCATAAATAGTGGCCATCCGGAACAAGAAGCACGTGATTTTGAAAATGAGCATGACTATCCTGTTAACCCTACGGAAGATGCAGGTGCTACTGTAAACATGGCTGACACTGAGGTCATCAAAGCATGCTTGAAATAACGCAAGCACTTTTTAGGTAAGAATCGAACTGAATGCAGAAGCAATTATTATAACAAAAATGTGAGAACCCGAAATGAGAATATCGTCATTCAACTGTCTGAAGTTATAAGATCTGTTAGATATAAAAAAAGTACCCTTGAGTGTTTTCTCATGTTCATCAATAAAGAATAAATAGATAATTAGTGAGGTCGACGAACCGAGTTGACTAAAAAACACTATTGTATTTAGCAGGAGTTTTCAGAAACAACCGTTGTTTATTGAGTGATATTTGGAATACGGACAGGACCGGTTTTCATATATTTCGAGTAACTATGGCATAAAGACGGTTCGAAATTTTACTCACATGTTTGCGATTTCACAACAAAGAAAATCGCGTACAAAGACGTGAAATTGGTAGACTAGTTATGGTTGTTTCATTTTCACCTCGACCTCTGGGGACCTTTGCGTATAAATTTATTCTTAAGATTCTGATTCACATCTCGACAAGTACCTGTTCACAAACATTTTTATTGTTTCAGATACAGATCGTCGATTCTGATTCCTAACTGTACGTCTATTGATAAGGTAGGTATTGGGTTCATTTGAGCTGGTCTATAATACAGGTAGGTACCATCAGGTAGGTACATGAGACGGGGTTACAGGATAGCAATACAGATATTAAAATATACATTAAAATAAAAATATTATTGCGGTATTCTAACACTTCTACACAACGAAAACTATTCTCTACTCGAGTTAGTTGCGATCCCAGCCCGTGAAAGTGAAACTGTTAAACACCGATCTATCCCTATCCTATCCCATCAGTTGAAGAGATGGGTCATTCCTAGGCCTTGCCTCAATGTGCTGAGCGGTCATATTGGTTGCGGCGCTCGGTCCATAGAGACATTCGACGCGAAAATGTTCCGGAGTTAATAATCTGATATTAATTACAGTAGTTCATTAAGTAAATATGTGCGGTGAAATAAGTGAGAAACGAGTATACTTTTTTTTCTTCTTTTCTTTATTTAAGATTAGATTGAATACACTTACACGGAGTTTACATACATCAAAGGGCTATAAGTTATTATAATATAGTCTTTCGATTTATTTAAGTCTATAACGTACTATTGCAACATTACAATTTTAATATACAGTGAAAACATAGACACATTCATAGTTTATTCTCGTTTTGAACAATGTTTTGATCTTAATGTCTGGTCTATTTATTGATAAACATTCCAACAATATAATAAAAAAGGTAAGATATCCTAAAATCCGATTGTATTTACATTACCTGGTATAATAACACTTTATTGTTCCACACTAAATCATTTTCGTTTTCTTGTATCCGTATGGTACCGTGTCGTAGTTTTCTATCCTGCGACGTTTGATGATGTTTAATCGGAGTCTTTTAATTTCGGTGTTTTGTCACGAGTTCGTGGTGCTGTGTACGCCTAATGGCGTTAGTAGAAGTTAAAATTTCATGTTCTACGTCATCCACTAAGTCAATTAAGGATTCTAAGTTAACTTTTTCTAAATTTTCATAGTTAAGGGTAATTCCCTTTACTTTAATCGTTTGATAACCATCCCACCTGATAAATAAACTTTGTAACCGTACATTTTCGGCCCTCCTGACGCAAACTCGGTGATGTAAGACCCACAACCGTATTGAGGTTCAATTTCATCGGTAAGATCTCCTAACAGATTCCCTAGAGGTAGTCTGGGTACCCTTCTTTTGAAATGTAAATAACAAAATCAGTATTGTAATATAGCATCCGATCTCCCAACGCTTCGAAATACGAGTATAATTTTAATCGTGATTGTGTGGTTACGTAGGCTGCTATTACACAGTTTACATTAAACATGGGCTCAACAGCCTCTTCCACATATGTCCAGTTTACAATTAGGGTGTCCTCGTTAATTTCCTGTATATGATTAACTTCAACTGATGGAGAAAACATTAAATCGTAAAACTCTTTTGGAGTATTAATAATTGAAATTTTGCTTTGATTTTCGCGCTGACCAAATTTACCCCAGAAACTGTTTAACATAAGCTTCGCTAGAGATCTAAGAGCAGGGGCTTTTCTCAATAGAACCAGGTTTGAGCTGTACACCCTCGTTGTTAAGGAACTCTGCAATGTAAAGGGTCTGGTCTTTTTGTTTTTTACAGTTAGAGGGCCACCCGAGGCCTCTTGATTCATTAAGAAAATATTTATGAAATCGGAAAATAGACCACCTGGTCTATCTGTTTTATCATACTGTGTTGTGTCATATGACCAGATTTCTTGTATTTGTACTATATTGTACCACTTTCTGACGGCTTCTACGATTTCGTCTGTACACCATGTACCGTGAAGTGTACGTTCCTGAATATCATGCAAGCATTCTTCGTTACTTAATTCTTCTACACATGTGCGACAAAGCGGAAACATAAGTTTTTGATGTATCTTCATAGGGAGCACCGAGTGGTAAAGATTTTGAGGTGGTAGAATTGAACACTTAATTATACCGTCGAGAAAGACACCCCATGTAGTAAACTCGTCACACTCCCTCCCAAAATATACCCGTGGGTGGTCAGTTGGAAACCTTCCGTATTTACAAACCCAGGGGTACAACGAGCACACATCGACGTATTTAATTCTTTCGCTTGGGTTTTGCTACATATCTTAGTTTCGTACACCCCCGTTCTACCACCAGAGGGTGGTGTTTTAAGTATAACATTTTTTTGGTTTTGTTTTTAATTCTAGCAAAAATTTACATTCCTACATTTCAGTGACGTTATATCCTAAATTTTTAAGACGGAATACTTTTGATTTAGTATTTTCGTATCTCTGCTCTATGGCATCGTGTGGATTGTCAAACAACGGTGCATGGCGTTGTGTTGTAAATCATACAGGACAACCGTGATAGTAACACCCGTAAAACTGGTTTGATGATTCGCAATAACCGTCTACTCTCAAGCCATACGGCACATACTCATACCAGCGTGTTGAATAGAAATACCTCTACGGTCCTCTTCCCATACCAGCCATTGTATAGCACCTATAGATTGTTTGTCTGCTCTTCGGTAACCAGCTTTGGGGATAATTCCAATTGTATCGGGTTGTAAAAATCGTCGTCGATACACCAGATTGCAAGCTGAGGCTATCGTAATGGTCTCGACAAACGGGTCAACAAAACACTCCTTCAAAAACAGCCTTCTAAAGTACACGAAAACATGTTTTAAGAAATCTACATCGGACCGGCAATAATATATTAACTCTCCTGACATTTTAAATATGTAACCCTGTGATTGTGTTTCTTCATACTATTTTAAAAATTCAGCTCTTTCTTCGGGTTTCATGGAGTTGGGGGAGTAATAATCAATATCAGGTAGCGGTCCTACATACTCGGAGTTTGCTTTAATGTTAAATAGATGGGGGAAATAACATTTACTTATAACGGTGGTTAATCCAAACGCCTTTGTTAGAGCTGAGAGTGGTTAAGAGTAGTTAAGACTATCAATAAATTTTAGGTTATCAAATCTCATCATTAGTGTTTTAGAACCCTACTCATTATAATCTCCGGTTTAAGGTGTGTGTTTGTTAGTGTGTGATTTAAGATAAACTGGTGATCAAACCCTTGACCATTGTGGGCTATTACAACAACTTTTTTGAACTTTTTTCTTACTTCCAGCAAGTAATTAAAGATTTTGTTGATACAGTATTCACCTTGTAATATTTGTTCTCTAACACCACATCGGGGGGCATATGACTAGAGGAGATGGTAATGTGTAGCACGTAGGGCACACTTGCTGAAATACACAAAGATTCGCCTCGTGAAGGTTTCGGGGTTTTTCAGAATGAAATTGTTCTTGACGAGTTTCTAAATCATAAAACAAAAATAGAACGTCGTCATTCTCTCTATAAGGATTTGCTGGTCTAATAAAACAAAAATGGTTTTCCGGTTTATGATCGTTGTATTGTTTACAAAATACCTCCCCACAAAAATGAGGTGTTCTTCGGTTGTTAATATTAAATGTTTTTAAACAAACGCTGCATTTGTGTACCGTTGAACATATAGACACACCCCGTTTTTCTTCTTTATGGCTTAAAAGACGAACGAAAGCTTCTACCGCAGTCGTGGCAATAAACTTCTGCACTTAATTTTTCACAAACTGGAGCTCCTCTACAGCAGGGACATGTAGCTTCACACATATGCCTGTTTAAAGTATTGTACGGGATATGACACTTTTCACAGAAATATCTGCAACAAAACGCTGGTGTTAAAGATTTTATAACGTTAAAATGTCCTTGGTTGTACAGTAATCCTATTTTCTTTTCCTCGGAATCGACAGCTTCGAATAACATTTCTCGTCCTTTAGTGCCGTGTTGGTATACTATTATGTTGTACCCGGTAAGGTATTGTTGAAACTGTTTAAGTTCGTTAATACTACAGCCCTTATTCGGAATTGTAACCTTAGCGACTTCTATTAATTTTAGTGCTAATAGTTTTTGTAGTACATCCTTTTTTCTAATGTCATTATATCTCGGGTCGTTATCTGCAAGGGCTCTACCCACTACTAACGCTCGCGGTAAACATAAGTTACCTTCATTGCGTATAGTAATTATTCCACGTCGCATGGTTGATTCTTCATTGTAGCTGTTTGTACACTCGCTGCCTTCCTTTCCCTGTTGGCGGTGATACACACATTACCTCCATATGGAAGACGTCGATGCTTGTGATTCCAAAATACTCCACACACAGCCAAATGTCACTTCGGATGCTTTATCAAAACTCATCCACCCCGGTAGTTTAAATTTAAAATTTTCTGCGTAAAATTTTATTCCCGCTTTATGGTCGGGTTAACCGATGACATAATCTATGTAATAACTTCATTAACTCCGGTTGTGGGACCTCGAGGAAGTAGGACATACGAGTGGCATTCCTGGTGTGTGACCTTGGTAAAGTAGGCCGCTGTTGTATAACCTTAGGCGCGTGGGGTTCTGTGAAAGTAGGTCAGAAACTGCAATTGTGCGACCTTAGTCAGGTGGCAGCCTTGATAAAGTGGTTCCCACGCTCCAAAAAATGTCCCCAAACCTAATAATCATGAGCGGTGTCGGCAAACATCAAAGGCTTTGACCCGGACCAATTTCCAAAATATATTTCTCACGGTCTCTCAAATTTTCCCGCTGTCTTCAAAATTTTCCGACGGCCAAGTGCCGCAATACCTACTCAGAGAGCTTTGCATTATATATTGAGGTATGTGCCAGCATTAGCCAACTGTATTCAATGTTGTTAGCAAAGAAGGCACATCCTACACCTTCATTATACTTTGAGCCGTCGGTGAATAGCCACAGATGGTCACTAAGGTTATTAAGTAATGTATTAATCTTTGAATGGAATATGGCTGTCGGAGTATTTGCCTTTTCATATTTTAATAACTGGGTGCAAATGTTAATTTGTGGGACCGACCAGGGCGGTACTTCCGGTGGTCCTAGGGGAAGCATATTCGGAAGGGTCTCATGGATCCTTTCTAAAGCACTTTTAATGTTATAGCATAGAGGTTTGTGTAATCTACGACTGGTTTGACCAATGGTGTTATTGCTAAGCAAGATTTCATAATTTGGGTGACTTGTTTGAGGTTTTATCGTACAGGCGTCCGCTAGTAGTCTGTAAGCAAGGAGTAGATGTAGTGGAGTTAAGCTAGATTAACAAGACAGGCGGTCACTTGCACTAGTATAGTATGCTCCTAAGCAGTATCTGGTACCTGCATTTTGAATTACCTCTAAAGGCTTTAATGTACTTTTAGACGCCGAAGAATACGCTTCATATGCATAAACAATTTTGGACTGTACAAGTGATTTGTGGATTTTGAGAATCACTTCTGACTGCGCTCCCCGTCGAGTATGGGCTAGCGCTTTAATTATATTTAGTGATGCTTTACACCGTACTAGTAAGTTATCAACATGGTCTTTCCAGGTAAGCGTAGTATTTAGCGATAGCGCTAAGAATACACCGTGGTCTTTGCATTGAACATCCCTGTTATTTAATTTAAGAAGAGGACCACAGTTTGCAAAAGTGCATGTAATAAGTCTTATTAGGTGAGAGATTAAATCCCATATTGTTTGAGTTGGCTGATAAGGAGTCGATGGCCTGTAATTTTGTATCTATTTCTCCTATTGCAGGAGCGGAATAGAGTAATGCTAAATCATCCACATACAGGTATGTATTAATATTAGACGGAACAGAAGAAGATAAGTGGTTAATTGCGATTAAAAATAGTGTTACGCTCAGTGTTGACCCTTGAGGTATGCAGTTCTCTAGTACTTTTGGAGATAAAATATGGTTGTCTACTCGGACTCTAAACAATCGTTTCTCGAGAAATTAGGAAATAAATTTAGGTAAGTTTCCCCTAAAACCCCTTTCGAATAATTTTGGTGTCTCCATGTCATATCCAAAGCCTTTTCGATGTCGAAGACGACCGCGACAGCGTGGTGTCTGCGTGAAAAGGCTTGCAGAACTAAATTGTGTAGATGCACAAGGTGGTCTACTGGTGATCTGAATTTTCTGTACCCTGCTTGAAAATTTGATAATGATCCACGTTTTTCTAAGAGCCACATTAACCTAGCGCTGACCATGTGTTCAAAGACCTTTGCCATACATGAGGTCAAGCTAATTGGTCTGTAGCTCGCAGCTAGGTAAGGGTTTTCTCCATTTTTCAATAGGAGGGTACTTGCCTAAAGCCCACGTTGAGTTAAAAGCGTTTAGAAGTAGCACCTTGTATCCAAAAGTGAGATTTTGAGACATACGTTATCATATCCGTACCAGGTGGAGAAGTTTTCTTAATTTTAGTTCACTGATTGAGAAAGGTACGTTGCACTCGTTACTATTTCTATCTGTAAAATCTAACTCGAGTTCTCTTGTTGATCTTGAAGTTTTAAAAGCGTCACTATAATTTGTTGAACTACTCGCTGGAACTGGTCGGGCAACAGTTCGGCTACCTGATCAGAGTTGTTAATTACCGAGATATAATTTTGTAGCTGCAGAGGGCATGTTGAGCACTTGACTGATATAGATTTTACTTTATTCTACACAAGAGAATTAGTTGTGTCACGTGCTATGGAAGAAACAAAGTTGTTCCACAAATCTCTCTTATTTTGTAAAATAATTCGTCTAGCATATACCCGTGCCTTTTTAAATGTTATTAGGTTATCATTAGTGGGATGTTTTCGGAAACAGTTTAGTGCCCGTTTTTTCTATTTTTATTGCTTTGCTTACTTTCATATTCCACCATGGCACTCTGTGTCTAATATATTTCCCTCCGTTTTTTGAGATGGCTACTTTGGCCGCATTTATAATACTACTGGTAATGTTGTGTATGTACCTCGAAATAAGGTGTTGTACAATGGGCGGAGTGAGGTGAGCTTGGAAGGTATCCCATCGAGCCTCAGATATTTTCCAACGAGTTGGGCTAATTACAGGCATGTTTCTATGCTCAGTTCTAATCATAATAGGATAATGGTCGCTGTGGTAAAGGTCATCGGATACTTTCCATGAAAAAGAGGTAGCTATGCGCGCCGATACCATGGTTATATCTATGGCAAAAAACGCAAGTGTTTAACAAAAATAGATTATTTATATCTATTATATTTTGTAGTGCTTCCCCATTGGTATCTGTGTGAGCTGATCCCCATAAGCGAGTGTGCGCATTAAAATCACCCAACAGTATGTATGGGCCAGGTAGCTCTTGGATATCATGTTCCCGTCAATTACTGTTTGGTAAATATATATTGCAAAAGACTAGTTTTATCAGTGCCGTTACCTGCACTGCAACTACTTGCAACTGAGTCCTCAGTGATATGATACTGAATTGCACGTCTTCTCTAATAAGCATTGCAAGTCCGCCTCTAGCTCTTAGGTTAGGAACAACGTCCTTTCTAACGAACCTGTACCTAGGCAGAGAGTACAGCTAGTTAGGTTTTAAATGAGTTTCCTGGAGGCAGAGACATAGAGGGTTATATTCGCTAATCATGAGCTTAAGCTCACAGTGATGATGCATATATAATACCATAAAAATTCCATTGTACTATTGGACACATAATTGTTGAATTGTTAAAAAGTAATTGATAAATATTTAATGTATCAATTAACGAATAAATAAATTAGGACGAATACGAATAAATATAAATATAAATATAGAAATAAATAAAAATATAAATATAAAAGACGGCACATATAAACATTGACTAAAATATCACAGATTATAGTGTCACAGATTTGTAGACTGAATAAACAGGTAAATATAGATATGTAATATCACAGATAGTTAGTCACAGTTTGTTGTTTGATAATAATCCTCATCGTTCTCAGCACCTGAGGTATTTGAGGGTGGTTTCCTCAGTTTGCCTTTTGGCCATCCGACTTTCCCTTTTACCTTTGCCTGAGATGGGTTTGATCCTGAGAACACATTGTCTTCCTCAGAAACGGACCCTTGCTTCTCAGTATTGCGTTTCCGTTTTTATTTGTTTTAGGTGTTTAGGTGTTGAGCAGGTGGTTGTACAAATGAGCTTGGTTGAATACTCTTAGGTGATTTTTGTATTATGGGTGTGACTGCCCCAATTAAAAGCTCTTTGGCTAGGGCTTTAACATCAACTTTAGATGGCAAAGCAGCACTTGAGGTAGCTGCCTTAGCGAACGTAACTCCAACGGTAGCGACATATGTTACAACTTTCCTCTTAGCTTCCAGGTAAGTAATATTTTCCTTTACCCGAACTTCCTGGACGGCACCTTCTTGCTTATAGATCAGGCAATTTGAGGCTTGGGTAGAATGAGCCCCACCACAATTAACGCAAGTGATGGGTTCCTCACATGGAACACTAACATGTGATGGCTTGCCACAAATGCAAAGATCCTTTTGCAATGCACACCTTGAACACGTGTGCCCAATCCTATTGCATCGAAAACATCTCATCGGTGGTGGAACATACAAGCGAGCATTCAAAGAATAGAACGCGACCTTAACAGTTTTAGGTAATATTGGGGTATTAAACGTTAATATGTGGTTTGGGGTATCTACGAGTTCTCCGTTCCTTCTGGCTTTTATTTTTCTTACCTCAATTACTTTTTGACCTTCTAGTTCCTCGAAAATATCCTCTATTGAACAATTTAATAAATCGTGACAAAAGATAACACCTTTAGACACGTTCATTGTTCTGTGTGCAAACACTTCTATTTTAAAGTCTCCCAGTTTCGTTGTATCTAAGACCTTTCTAGATTGTTTGTTCGTAGTTGTTTCAATTAAAATGCCTTCTCTTATCTTTTTCGTCATTTTTAAGGCTCCATACAGTCCATATAAACATTTTTGAGCATAAAATGGACTAGTTTTATCAAAATTCCGTATTTTCTCTCCAGAACCAAGAACCTGGGCAATACCTCCGTCAATAAGTCCTATTTTTGGCTGGTTTTAAAGGTAAACCCTCCGATACCTTCATATTTAAAGAGTTGGTACCCTCTTGTGTGAGTTTGTTTCGATTCATGTTAACGTTCCCACGAGTAGGGACCAACAAAGCTCCCTTGACCCATGGGGGGGGGGACTTAATACTGTGGAGAGGCCCCTTTTCCGTCCAGAGGCGTTAAACGCTAAGAACCAGACTTCCCCCTGGCCACGCTCAGGCATCCCCTCGCGCAATCCTGTTAGCACCTAAAACTACCAAACGACCTTAGGATTGGGGGACTTTTATAGAGGCTACTTTCCTCGTAGACCAGAAGGTAAAGCCAAGACCACCGACATCCAGCTGTACGACGTTCCCTAGCCACGCCCTGCTAGAGTCTCAAGTCGCAGTTGCTGTATTAGGAGACGGCTACCGCTCAGCTGCACCCAGCTGTGACATCCCTGGTTAGCCACACCCGTATACGCTTTTGACAGCGCATGTCGTGGGAAGAGTATAGAGACTTGGAAGTGGTTTCTCAGCTTTCGCTGGCAGCCTAAAGAGAACAAGAGTTGGTGCGAGGGTGCTCCGACAGAAAAGAGTTAAAGTAAGGGAAGCCGCTCAAGACTAGTATAAAAAAAGTGTACTTCCAGCTAGGGGGATGCAGGGTTGCCATTCCTGTCCTCGTTAGTTACGAGGCCCCACGTGGACTGGTCCGCGACACCGTATTCTCTAGAGCTAACAGTGGCAGTTTAACGCCACGTGCTCATATTTCAGTGTTGGCCTTGCATCACTTATGATCATTTGCAAGGTCATTCCCCTATCCACCACCTGGGGATGCGCCTAGTATTATTATTATTATTATTATTATTATAACTATTATTATTATAACTATCATTATGTGTGCATCAGCTACTGAGGCTATTAACACCATCCACTAACAAGCATGGTATGCGATTTGATAAAATACAGGTAAACATATATCTCATCATTTTCCAGTCTACTCCATCATAATTTTTTAAAAATACCTGTTTCTTTCAGGAAGCCTAACATGTTGCTTATGGCATCCAATCCTATCAGATTGCCTCCAAAATTTTCCTGCAGTTGATGTTGTTGCCTCTGTAGGCAGTACATAGGACAATCGAGCACTATGTGGGATACAGTCAGCACAACATCGCACACCGCACATATCGGACCAGCTTCGCCTTTTGGGAGGTGCTGGTGGGTTATTGCTATGTGGCCTAGACGCAACCGATGTAGTTTAATATGTTCTTTTCTAGGGAGATTATAGAAGAGTTCGTACATCTGGCTTTATACCTGACATGTGAGTATTGATTTGTTGCCACATTTCTTGCCACTTTGCTAGTATTTTTTGTTTTAAATGAACTTTGGCAAGAGGACGTTGATGTTGGACTACTGGTGTTCCATCTATCCACGGTGGTAAGTTTGGTAAAGTACTGGCGGCATACGTTCACACCCTAGAGTTGTTAAGTATTCCTGAAAACGTATTCCTGCTGGTCGCATGATCGTTCTCCTATTAGTGAATAGATTTACATTTGGAAATACTGTACGATTATTTGGGTGATAGGGGTGCGATTTTATAAGGGTCATGTAATTTGCCATCAGTATATATCGCCGGATTTCGAGTGGTGGCACAGCTGCTTCGCAATAGAGACTTTGGACCGGGCTGGTTGGATATGCACCAAGAGAGTACCTGAGTCCAAGGTTGTGTAACCAATCCAGTCTTCAGTAAGCTTTTTCGTGCCGGCGAGTATCCTATGCACCCGTAATCAATCATCCATAGTATCATCGCCTGGTAAACTCTTACCAGTATTTTCGGTTCTGCACCCCACGTGGTGTGCGCGAGAACTTTTATTAAGTTTAGCTTGTTGTCGCATCTCTGTTTCACATTTGTAATATGTGGTCTCCATGTTAGTTTGGAATCGATAATGACACCAAGGCACACACGCTATCGGTTCATCATTTAGATACAAGAGAGGGTCGAAGTGTGGTTTTCCAAGACGTCTTCTCTTTTGAGAACCGGAACCCTACGGATTCGCCGTTTGCTACAATGGTCTTGCTTGTCACTTGTAGCGCTCGCGTTATTTCTCCTACGGTCTTTCCAGTGTAAATAATTGCCAGATAATCAACGTACAGGCATTTAGTTATTGAATCGTCGACGTTTGATGCTATGGTGTTTATTGCCAATGGAAACAGGGTACAACTCAGGGTTGAGCCCTGAGGTACACCATTCTCAAGTACTTTTGAGTTCGACAGATCTTTACCAACACGTACCCGAAAACTCCTTCCGCTCAAAAAAGAACGGATAAGCTACGGGAGCTTCCCCCTTAGACCGCATTGGTGAAGCTTTGCAGGATAGCGGGACACCACGTCATATCATAGCTCCCTTAATATCGAAGAGTACATTCACCATATGTTCCCTTTTACGAAAGGCATTTTGAGCGGCGTTTTCCATCACCAAAAGATGGTCGGTGGTAGATCTGCCTTTACGAAATCCGGCCTGATACGACACTAAGACAATTTTTTATTCCAGCTAGCACAATAGCCTGTTGTTAACCAGCCGCTCTGAGTTTACATGCAGCACGTAAGGCTACTGGGACGATAGTTGCTAGGTGACAGTGGGTATTTTCCTGGTTTCGGCACTGGTATAACCACAGCCTCCTTCTAGTCCTCTGGATGTATACCTTGGTCCCAGAGATCATTATAAAGCTGTAATAAGGCATTTTTCATGTCATCTGAGAGATGCTTCAGCATGTCACTGATGACCGTATCAGGACCGGGAGAAGACGCCTTCAAGCACATTAGTGCTTCTTCTAGTTCTCACATTGTAAATGGTGAGTTGTACTCAGACTTATCCTCAGGGTCAAACCCTATTTCTCGGACAGGACCAACGGCATCTAAGAAACCTGGCTCGTAATTGGCAGAGTTGCTGGTTTTCTCAAATCGGGTCGCTAAGACTTCAGCGATCTCACCCGGATCACCGGTAATGGCAGTAGCTGACCGGATTGGGGTCACCAGTTCTGCCCGCCCTTTCCCGGACACAGCTTTAATCTTGCCCCACATCTCGCTCTCGGTGGTAGATTACTTTCCAATATTGTACGCCTAGGCATCGCTCTAGCCTTTTTAAAGGCAACTGGATTTGGGATTGTAGGGTTGTTCCTGAATCTAGTAAACGCAGATTTCTTGTCCTTGATGGCCGCTCCTACTTCAGAATTCCACCAGGCGGCTACTCGCTGAAGAGGCGTTTCGCCAGATTTAGGAATAGTGTTTTCAGCCGCTTTCAAGATAGCACTCGTGATATTTTCCACGTTGGCATTTTGTGGTGTAGAAAGTGTTTGTTTAAAGCTTGTCCAGTCGGCTTTGCTAGTAATCCATCTCTCCACGCTATGATATGTAGGTGTTTTTAAGTTTGTTTTGATAATAATTGGAAAGTGGTCACTATTGTGCAGGTCATTGTCAATGCTCAATTTGAGGGACGGAGCTAAGCTGTTTGATGCAAGGGTCAGATTAATAGCTGAGAAGTTATTTGATCTGGCATTAAAATAGGTGGGATTGCCGTTGTAGATTAAAACAATGTTGTTCTTCAGAAGAAAACTATTGTAGCGTCATCCAAGGTACCCCATCTTAAAAAAATGTAGTTTGAACTGATTCGCAATAATGCAAATTCAAGAACATAACAGTCGCTAAGTGATTTATCTTGACTCTACTGACAATAATGTTACTACTACTCAAATTAATTGCTTGCATTGCATTGACTTTTCTGGCAATAATTAAAACATTAGAATTTATTTACTAGTCTGATGTTTAATTACTCGCAAACCTCAAATCTGATCAAAAGAATTGGCCGTCTAGTGGTAGGCACGTTGTGTTATTTGAATTAGATAGGCTGGATGAGGTTAAGTGTTGCACCATGTGGGGCAGGTAAACAATGAAACTACTCAAATTAAAATAAACGAGCTTTGCACAAGAATCGTTCAACCCGTTAATGTACTATTCTGGGAATGAACCACCAAGAAAACCCACTTTATTCATAAATAAGAAACTGCACAAGTACTTTAATAAATAAAAAAAAAACAATGAAAGGGTTAAATATATAACAAATCGGGTTAAAGTAAATAAAAAGCAGTTTAGCTACACATAAACATAATAAAAAAAACATGTAATCACACCCACAATTGTGTCAAATAAATCAGAATAAAAATTGTAATAACAAACATGTGGCCCTCTAAAACCAATCATGCCGGTAAGTAAATAAGCAAATAGAACAATAAGGGAAACTACGATACATATAAAATACAACAGTAAAAATGCACAGGTGATAATAAGGTAAATGCAAGGACAAACAAAAAATAAGTGAGAAATTTACACATACACAATTGTTTAGTGACGAATAAAGCACAAAATACATACGTAAAATTACAATAAATTACATATAAAGAGAAATCCGTTCGCAGACAAACAATTCTAATTAGACCTCGGATTAACCAGACTGAATCAAAGACAAACAAATCTCATTAAACAAAACCTTAAGTTGTAAATAGATCATAACATCGTGACGGATAGATAAGTTTGAGTATGTTAGAAAAATATAGCGTTCCGTTCTCAGGTTACACATTTATCTATACAACAATAAAAATAAAATTTGAGTTGTTCAATAGTCATTTGCACCCGGGAGTGTGTAAACACTCGGTAATTGCCTATTTACAATTCACCAAGTCACCAAGCTTTATCCTGTACCCGTTCGTCCACGCCTACTTATACACAAATATAAATATAAACAACAAACAACAATGCTAATTCACCGAAGTACATGAGAGAGGGTGCCCTGTACTGTCTTTTATTTTAGCGGATTTTCCCTTAATGAGTCCGCGTGCGAACGGGTTACCTTTGCAAGGAAATGTTTGATTTTGAATACATTACGTAGTCTCTAATTAAAACAATCAAGGCAACCGGGCTCAACCAAAATTTCAACAGCAACTGCCTTCTCCTCCGATTTCAAACTAACAATATTTACTCCCGAAAATCACGCTTCGTCTTTCAAAAGTAATAAAAAAAAAACAAGAAACATTACATTGGAACCAGTTTCATATTAATTATTGAACGAAATCTGAATTTTAAAAATATGCATTCGTCTGTAACAAACCCAACATCTAATATAAAATTTTCTAGCAGCACACAAAGATGCCCTTTTGATCCGAGGCATGTTCCGACGTAATTAATTATCAACTAGTGAGGTTTTTACATCGAGAATGTGCGCATAGAAATTTCCAATGATTCGTTACGCACCTTCAGTAAAGCAGTTTTTAAACGTACACCTACTAGATAAACCCAAACATATGTTTTTCAACCCTTAGTTACAAAAATAAAATATTCCGAAAATCACGCTCAAAAAAAGACTTAATATTTAATTAAATATGTTAAACTCCATTAATTAACTTTTCTATCGCGGTAACAATTGATATGTAAAAATGTTTGTTACAATAATAAAATTTTCGCGGTCCGCTACCTACACTATGAAATCAGACTAAGGAAGAACATATGTAACCTTATACAAAATAAATTAAATATAGATTCAAAGCATGCCTTTAAAATAAGTTGATCAATAACATTTCACTATAAGGTTTTTCTAAGGTAACGTAGCTTCAGTAGTAAGACTTGTTGCGTCTTCTAACTTTGTATAAAACACACACTTTGATGTGGTTTTCCAACCCACTTGCAAATTTCATAACAGTATCAGATTCCGTTTATTGTGCTTTACTTTGGCGTAGACTAAGGATCGAATAACTTTTAAAGTTCTTTTCCTTTTTTCTGTAGATTGTAGGTATGTAAGCTTGGAAAATACAATTATAGTAAACTGAAAATAATGAGGATTTTTTAACCTTCTACCCTACCGATATAAATGTAGATATGGAAGGCAATGCAATCGATATTTTTAGTAGATGATTGCAATTTTCACAGAATTAAAATATCCCTTATTTATAAATCATACATCGATTAATCACGTTCTAAGGTTTATTCATATACAGAACAGCCGAGTGTTAAAACTACATTAAAATTTAATGTTTATATGTCGTAAAAGTTTCAATAAACTATACTTTAGTGCTATTTTGTTTCTTGCACTAAAGTGCAACATGCAGAACGTTGAATAAATTATAACGGCAATATGAACTTTGCTAGTTTATAACCATTATACGACGTATCTGGCTGAAAGTTTCATAATACAACAAAGGTTAACAGTACCACCACAAATTTATGGGAACATTTAAATTATAACTTTGAGAAAATTGAATTCAAAATCTCTCTGTATTTACATGTGTTAATGGTAGTGACGCGTTAAAATTTTAAGTCTTAGTTTTAAATTACAGCTGAAATTGCAGAACTAAAAATCTGCGCAGAATGTAGAATCTTCTTACAATATAAATTGTGTTTTCCAATTAAACCAGAGACGCCTAGCGTTAACTAACGTACAAAGTAATCTGTGCTGCATGCAACTAATTTTCCTGGTTTATGTTTCAGATTATTTATATTAAAATAAAGTAATATACAAACTCCAATCAGAAATTTACTGCGTTTGTCTACAAAGTTTTGCTTTAAAACTAAAAACTATACGTTAGGTGTATTAAATTTAAAGAGACCTCCATCAGAATTCTAATAAATTTTATATTGTGCCTTAGTTTTGATAGAACCCATGAAAGTTTGATACTTTGATTTAATTTAAGTTTACCTCTTATGCAGTCTATGTATATTAACTTGAAATTTTGAGTTTTGCAATAGTATAATTAAAAAAAATAAATAATGTTTATCTTATTATTTTTATTATTTTTGGGCGTGTTTGATACAAAATTACCTAAGAAGTTCATAATTATGTTACACAAACTGATTCAAATTTTTCTATGATTACTGATAAGATTATACTGTTTGATCTACACGTTCGTAAATTAAATTAATTAACACTTAAAATATTCATACTTTGGATGGTGCAGAGTTGTTTATAAAAGAATTGCAATTGGAATTTAAAACATGTAGCAACAATCCCAATCTTAATGGTTAAAAAAGGTTTCGCTCTCCACTGAAAGCTACACATAAACTGACGTGATATACACCGATTTCCCAAAATCCTTTGATCGAGTTGATCATCAACTGCTGTTGAGTAAACTTGATGCACTGGGGTGGAGCTTATGTCGTTCTACTTAACTAAGCGAGTGAAAAAGTAATATGTAACCGTCATGAGCCTCAAGATTTCCTTACTATTTCAGGAGTACCTCAAGGATGAATATAGGACCACTACTATTTCTTCTGTTCACAAATCAACTCTTAGATAAACTAATGTGTGCAGATGACCAATTAGCTCTATCAGAACCTGCTTATTTTTGCAAAACCAGCATAATGTGATTAATAATAGGTGCGTTGAACACAATCTCAACTTCAATGTGCAGCGTCATCTCACTTACACGTGAGAAATATCCTCTCATGTACAACTATAAGCTTGGCCATGAACACCTTTCTCGTTGTACGCAACTCTCGGTAAACATAATAATGGGACTTCTGACAATATGCATTAGAACTACAAATTTCCAGGTAGAAGACAAATTCTACCAACAAGAGTTTGGGATGGCGATGGGTTCACCACTATCACCCATAGTGAGCATATATATATATATATATATATATATATATATATATATATATATATATATATATATATATATATATATATATGGAAGACTTTGAAGACCAAGCGATATCCGAATTCACAGAGAAATCAAGGATGTGGCTTAGATACGTGCACGATACTTTCGTAGTTTGGCAACACGGCAAGCGTAAGCTAGATGAATTCCTAGATCATCTAAATAGCCGCGCACCCTCCATAAAATTCACAATGGAATTGGAGTCGGAACAAAAACTGCCATTCCTGGATGTACTTGTACACAGGAATGACAACACTTTCACGACAAGTGTATACAGGAAACCTACTCACACGGGGAGGTACCTACACTACAACTCCAATCACCACAAAAACGTGAAGTTAGATGTGGAAAAATGGTTGTACGATAGAGCAAAAACGATATGCTCAAAACATGAGGACCTGAACCAAGAAAAAGAAAATATCGCTAGGACACTCAAAGAAATTGGCTACTCCGATCTAACAGCTAACCTAAACAGGGAAAGGGTAACCGAAAAAGAAGAACCTAAATATACAGCGATAATACAATATATACAAGGTACCTCAGACAAAATACGAAGGATAGGCAGCAAATACAAGATACGCACTGCCTTTAATTAGACCAGAACGCTCAGGGGAATACTAACCAAAACCAAACCATACAATGAAGATCCAAATCTCAAGAATTGTGTATATAACCTACCATGCGAATGCGGCAGAGAATACATAGGAGAGAGCAATAGACCACTCAAAGTGAGAACACAGGAACATAAGAACAACGTCCGAAATGGCGAAATAGAAAGATCAAGAATCGCCGAACATGTCTGAAACGAAGACCACCACATCCAATAGGATAACATACAGATAGTGGCAAAGGACGAGAACACAACTCGTCGAAAACTCAAAGAAGCCACATACATCGCACTAGCAGAAAATCCTATAAGCCAAGCTAGTGTAGAAATGAAATCCATATGGATTCCAATAATACGCGAAGAGCTTAAACGCAATATACCTGCACAAGACGTTACTGCGCAACATGCGCAATAAGCTTCGACGCAACCACGAAAAAGTTTAATATATATAAGTTCTAATATATATATATATATATATATATATATATATATATATATATATATATATATATATTGGATTACTCCGTGGCTCAGTGGCAAAGGTGTCAGACTAGTAAGTGAAAGGTACCAGGTTCGAATCTAAGAGTAGTCAAGTGCTTGGGAAAAAAAAATATGTATAACATATGAATTCGACTCAAGTGTGAAAACAACACCGATTTCCCAAAATCCTTTGATCGAGTTGATCTTCAACTGCTGTTGAGTAAACTTGATGCACTGGAGTGGAGCTTATGTCGTTCTACTTAACTAAGCGAGTCAAAAAGTAATATGTAACGGTCATGAGCCTCAAGAATTCTTTACTACTTCAGGAGTGCCTCAAGGATGAATATAGGATCACTACTATTTCTTGTGTTCATAAATCAACTCTTAGATAAACTAATGTATGCAGATGACCAATTAGCTCTATCAGAACCTGCTTATTTTTGCAAAACCAGAATAATGTGATTAATAATAGGTGCGTTGAACACAACCTCAACTTCAATGTGCAGCGTCATCTCACATGTGAGAAAGATCCTCTCATGTACAACTATAAGCTTGGCCATGAACACCTTTCTCGTTGTACGCCTATCAAGGATAGGCACGCAACTCTCGGTAACCATAATAATGGGACTTCTGACAATATGCATTAGAACGACATATTTCCAGGTAGAAGACAAATTATACCAACAAGAGCTTGGGATGGCGATGGGTTCCCACTATCACCCACAGTGAGCAATATATATATATATATATATATATATATATATATATATATATATATATATATATATATATATATATATATATATATATATATATATATATATATATATATATATATGGAAGACTTTGAAGACCAAGCGATATCCGAATTCACAGAGAAATCAAGGATGTGGCTTAGATACGTGGACGATACTTTCGTAGTTTGGCAACACGGAAAGCATAAGGTAGATGAATTCCTAGATCATCTAAATAGCCGCGCACCCTCCATAAAATTCACAATGGAATTGGAATCGGAACAAAAACTGCCATTTCTGGATGTACTTGTACACAGGAATGACAACACTTTCACGACAAGTGTATACAGGAAACCCACACGGGGAGATACCTATACTACAACTCCAATCACCACAAAAACGTGAAGTTAGATGTGGCAAAATGCTTGTACGATAGAGCAAAAACGATATGCTCAAAACAAGAGGACCTGAACCAAGAAAAAGAAAATATCGCTAGGACACTCAAAGAAATTGGCTACTCCGATATAACAGCTAACCTAAACAGGGAAAGGGTAACCGAAAAAGAAGAACCTAAATATACAGCGATAATACAATATATACAAGGTACCTCAGACAAAATACGAAGGATAGGCAGCAAATACAAGATACGCACTGCCTTTAATTAGACCAGAACGCTCAGGGGAATACTAACCAAAACCAAACCATACAATGAAGCTCAAAATCCCAAGAATTGTGTATATAACCTACCATGCGAATGCGGAAGAGCATACATAGGAGAGAGCAGTAGACCACTTAAAGTGAAAACACAGGAACATAAGAACAACGCTCGAAAGGGCAAAATAGAAAGATCAAGAATCGCCGAACATGTCTGGAACGAAGACCACCACATCCAATAGGATAACATACAGATAGTGGCAAAGGACGAGAACACAACTCGTCGAAAACTCAAAGAAGCCACATACATCGCACTAGCAGAAAATCCTATAAGCCAAGCTAGTGTAGAAATGAAACCCATATGGATTCCAATAATACGCGAAGAGCTTAAGCGCAATACACCTGCACAAGAAGTTACTGCGCAACATGCGCAATAAACTCCTACGCAACCACGAAAAAGTTTAATATATATAAGTTCTAATATATATATATATATATATATATATATATATATTGGATTACTCCGTGGCTCAGTGGCAAAGGTGTCAGACTCGTAAGTGAAAGGTACCAGGTTCGAATCTAAGAGTAGTCAATTGCTTGGGAAAAAAAAATTATATATAACATATGAATTCGACTCAAGTGCGAAAATAGTCCTTCTCAGGACTAAGCCTGATGACGGCAGCAGAGTCCGCTTCCGAAACGTCTCGCTCAAAAAGCATAAACTGTGGAAATAGGCCGACCAACTCCACTAATAGGAAACCACAGTTACAAAACACTTATAATACAGAAAAAGATTTAGGAGTTATAATAGACGACAAGCTCGATTTTAAGAACCTCATTAATTTTATAATTAACGATGCCTTTAAACTGTTGGTGTTTATTTGTAGAAATTGTTCATCTTTTTCAAATTACGTCTCGTAACTAATTTCTATGTTGCGTTTGTGAGGTCTAAACTTGAGTATCAGTCTATAATATGGAATCCACACACTTCATCTCAAATATCTGCAATAGAACGTGTACAACGTAAATTCTTAAAATTTCTATCTCTCATGGTCAATAGATTTTAAAGGGTTTGATCATAATATTCTTTTGAAGGCCAATTCATTACTTTCACTTCATGACAGACGTCGGATATCAAGTACTAAATTTATTTTTAATATTCTGAGGAATCAAATTGACTGCCCTGACCTTTTGGCTGGCACTAATATCCGTATCCGAGCTTAGCTTCAAGATGCACTGATACATTTGTTTTCTCTAATAAAAACAAATATCACGTTCGCTCCGCCTATCTACGCCATTTGTCACCTATTCAATACTGTGATATCAATTACACCTCTCTTAACACCATATTAAGTGCAATAACCAAATGATTAATAATTTGTAGTATTCTGTACAAAATAAAATAAAGATATAAACCCTATTATTATTATTAAACATCCTAATAATATACTAGGTGTATTAAAAAGTTTGGAATAAGTGAAACAATTCGGTCGTATCTTTCAAAATAGGCCTCAGTTTTAGGTACGAGTTCCTTATATGGGGGAAAATAGCTTACCGGTGAGTCATCCCTTCAGGTTTGGAAACAGGTAGAAGTCCCTGGGTTTCAGGTCTGGCGTTCAATTTTGCTTACGCACCTAACGAAGAATGAGCAGGCGCGTTATCGTGACGATAGAGAATTTTTTTCTTCTGCAAATGCGGCCGTTTTTCTGCGATTTAAATTCTAAAACGATCCAATAATGATGAATGATATGCACCAGTCATGGTTTTACCTTTTTCAAGACAGTCAATGAATATTACTCTATGCGCATCCCAAAATTCGGAGGGCCATAACCTTTCCCGCCCATTGTTACATTTATATGTACAAAATTTTACTAAAGCATTTGATATACAACAGCTAATTGCGTGTCTGAGCAAGCTGTGAATATCTCAAGATGGGAAACCGGCGTTGCTTACTCTATCCACACAGTTTATTTCCAAAAGAAAATAGATAAGCATTGACAACCCAATACCTAATCCTTCTTTTCGGAAAATCCATGAAAATGTCAACACAAACAAAGCTTCCGTGGGGTGAAGAATCGTTTCTTTTAATCTATGCTAAATGAAGGGGACAAGTGTCTACGTTCGATAACTTCAGTAACCGGTAGGCAATGGGTAGATTATATGCGCTCCCACTCCCCATAGTTTTCACTTCCAACTGTTCACCATAACAGCGTAATTCCCACACAACTAAATAATTAAAAAACAAAATCACCCTTTTCCCCACAAGATCACGTCATATTTTTAACCGCTGCACTAAAAAAATTTTCCATACTGAAACTGCGCAATGGACATTTCCAGAAAAAAACACACGTAATACCCAGAATTGAGATGCAAACATCCTGTTTTTCAATAAGAAACCCTATTACTCAAATGAATTTTGTATAAGTTCCCCAATAGCAACTCAATCCATAAATGAACTGGTAAACTCGAACAGAAATATTTACCCGCGACCGAACCTATCGCTATCAACCACGACAGCATAAATAAATTTAAACCGACACATCTTGTTTCTTAAAACTCTCTTCAATCCGTAATGAAATTTAATTCCTTTTATCGATACTGCGATAACAAACTTTAAGATAAAAATCCCTGTGCCCTAACATTAATTAAAGATCTTACATATGACATTCAAATATACTAGTATTAAAAAAAAAAAAATTCTACGACAATTTCATCCACACGTGAGAAAACACTACAAACCGCTAATTTTGGTTTCTTATTTCATTGATACTACTTCTATCATCATCAAATGTATTCGTCAGTTATCTCAATTTCTATTTTTTTGATTTCGTTCGTTCAGATTGTTTACCGCTGTTGGAAGTTCCCCCTTTCATTTGACTGCCAGCACTACATCAACCTGCATTAGGACATCAACACCTTCTTCTCAATGTTCAAATCCTTCTTGTGATTTCAAGTACTCCTACTACAAGTTTTCACATTTGTAACTTATTACTACGTAACTAAAATGCATTACCTTTACAGTAAACGTATGAATTTTACTGAAGTTATAAAATTATTTCAGCTGAAAAGAAGGAATGTGTTATTACTAGTCTGTAAAATATAAAAACACACTAAATCTTGTTTTATGGATAATTTATCAGGAATTGTAGTCATAAATGTTCCACATGTATAAAAAGCATCATTCATTGTGGAAGTTAAATTGCCGATTATATTGAACAGTTTTTATTTACATCAGAATAAGTATAAATGGGATTGTAAATCACTTATATTAAAATAAATAACAGGTGATTTCCGACGTTGCCATAAAAATACAATGTAAGCTAGCGATACATAGACAGATGACTCCCAATACAAGATATCAGAGGAACCGAAAACAAAGAAAAGCGCGTTCCATCTTCGCGAAATATTGACATACAGAAATTGAATTTTATATGGTCTCATATCAACGCAATATGAAATAACTGAATTGGAATGTTGACTTATAAAGGTTAAGGTTAGCATTAAGGCATCCATTTTTCTCAATATTGTCTGGAAAATACTACAATGTTCTATGGAGTTCGAATTCATGATCGGTTTAAAACAATTCATATCTGAAGTTTTATTGAATTGACTTTTTAGATATAGTAGTATGGCGTTACAGGAAATATTATCCTTGAATTATCCCATTTTGAAAGCACTTTAGGGCTTGGACGTCCTGATAACTGTATTTCTTTTAAAATCTTCATCGATTTTGTCAAACTTGCCCTCTTTCCTATAATTCATGTTAGAGTTAATAAAGCGACATATATATAGAATAGGAGAACCTTATTCCTTTCTTATCTTTTTTTATAGATAAATTTCTTACGGGAATGCTTTTAAGCAAACATCTTGCTTGCTGAACTCATACTAAATTGAATTATTTGGTGTTAACTATGCAAAGCATCACTGTCGTAAATTACGCAAAAGTTTTTGTTTTATGTTGAAATTTCTGGCAATATACTTTTCGGTTTATAAAACCTATATGGAAGTTCCTTATTGTATAACATGCTATAATGTGTGAACACGTGAAAAAATGAGTAAAATATAAGAGGTTGTTCCAAGTATGAACATAAATATAATAAGTATAAAGAATATTTCTTATGTGAGTTTTATTATCATTCGAAATTAAATTTACAATGCCGCGCTTTTAAGCCAAGATTACCCTACGTACGAATGAAATGTTAAATGTTGTGCAGTACATTGAAACACATTTTGTATTACCTTTGTTAATCGCACCTAGTCTCTTGTTTCGTGCTTCCAACGGAAAGCAATAAAAAGAATACCATAATATTTTGCACCAATTAAAATAAAGTGTGTTAACGCTCTTACATTGTTGAATGTAGCTTACTGTTGCGAAA
The DNA here is from genome assembly GCA_036346205.1 of Vesta saturnalis. Lineage (NCBI taxonomy): Eukaryota > Metazoa > Arthropoda > Insecta > Coleoptera > Lampyridae > Vesta > Vesta saturnalis. Next base: position 3,712,070 of record JARFJB010002032.1, read on the forward strand.
AAAAGGTGGTACAAATAGATAAATAATGCGTTATGCACAGCATAACATATAACATTAATAAAGAATTATAAAGTTGCTATAAGTTTTGTTATGAACTTACTCGTTCAAAATAACTTAATATTAGTCAAGTTGCTATGGTGTGTGAATCCTTGCGATATTGCAAGCTCACATTCCATTAATATAAGTAATTTGAATGTAATTTCATTATATTTAGAATTTACATCAGTTCTACATACGTAAAGGCAAAGTTACATCGATTGGGGCCTGTATCTCAATAGCTCAATTAGTTAGTCACTCGACGTAAACTTTTTATTTATGTATTTAATAAAATTAATAATAATTTTAGTTACCTCTTTACTTTTGAACTTATTCGTTCATAACAAAAACTTATAATAATTTAATATTATTCAAGTTGCTTTGGTCTGTGTGAATCCTTGAAATATTGCAGGCTCACATTCCATTAATATAAATAACTTGACTGTAATCTCATTATATTTAGAATTTACATCAGTTCTACATACATAAAGACAAAATGTACATCCATTGGGGCTTGTATCTCGATAGCTCAGTTGGTTAGAGCGGTACTCTAGCAAAGAACATGTCGTAGGTTCAAATCCTACTCGAGGAAACTTTTTATTTATGTATTTAATAAAATTAAAAATAATTTTTAATTACATATTTACTTTTGAACTTATTCGTTCATAACAAAACTAATAATAATTTAATATTAGTCAAGTTGCATTGGTATGTGCGATTCCTTGAAATGTTGCAGGCTCACATTCCATTAATATAAATAATTTGACTGTAATCTCATTATATTTAGAATTTACACCAGAAATACGTATATAAAAACAAAGTATACATCGATTGGGGCTTGTATCTCGATAGCTCAGTTGGTGAGAGTGGTACTCTAGCAAAGTACATGTCGTAAATTCAAATCCAATCCTACTCCATGTAAACTTTTTATTTATGTGTAAAAATTTTAATCACATACTTACTTTTGAACTTATTCGTTCATAACAAAACTTATAATAATTTAATATTAGTCAAGTTGCTTTGGTAGATGTGAACCCTTGCAGTATCGCAGGCTCACATTCCATTAATATCAGTAATTTGACTGTAATTTCATTGTATGTATTTAGAATTTACATCAGTTCTATATACATGAAGACAAAATTTACATTGATTGGAGCTTGTATCTGGATAGCTCAGTTAGTTAGAGAGGTACTCTAGCAAAGTACACGTCGTAGGTTCAAATCATACTCGAGGTAAACTTTTGATTTATGTATTTAATAAAATTAATAATAATTTTTAATTACATATTTACTTTTGAACTTATTCTTTCATAACAAAACTTATAATAATGTACTATTAGTCAAGTTTCTTTGGTATGTGTGAATCTTTGCAATATTGCACGCTCACATTCCATTGATATAAGTAATTTGACTGTAGTTATTTAGAATTTACATCAGTTATACGTATATAAAGACAAAATTTAAATCGATTGGGGCTTATATCTCGATAGCTCAGTTGGTGAGGGTGGTACCCTAGCAAAGTACATGTCGTAGATGCAAATCCTACTCTATGTAAACTTTTCATTTATGTATTTAATAAAACTAAAAAAATTTTTAATTACATATTTACTTTAGAATTCGTTAAAACTTATAATAATTTAATGTTAATTAAGTTGCTTTGGTATGTGCGAATCTTTGCGATATTGCAGGCTCACATGCCATTAATATAAGCAATTTGACTGTAATCGCATTATATTTAGAATTTACATCAGTTATACATGCACAAACACCAAATTGGGGCTTGTATCTCGATAGCACATTTGATTAGAGCGATACTCTGGCAAAGTACATGTAGGTTCAAATCCTGCTCGAGGTAAACTTATTTATATATTTAATAAAATTCATAATAATTTTTAATTACATATTTACCTTTGAACTTATTCGTTGCTAACAAAACTTATAATAATTTAGTATTAGTCAAGTTGCTTAGGTAGGTGTGAACCCTTGCAGTATCGCAGGCTCACATTCCATTAACATCAGTAATTTGACTGTAATTTCATTGTATGTATTTAGAATTTACATCAGTTCTATATACATGAAGACAAAATTTACATCGATTGGAGCTTGTATGTGGATAGGTCTGTTAGTTAGAGAGGTACTCTAGCAAAGTACACGTCGTATAATAATTTAATAATAGTTAAGTTGCTATGGTATGTGTAAATCCTTGCGATACTGCAGGCTCACATTCCATTAATATAAATAATTTGACTGTAATCTCATTATATTCAGAATTTACATCCATTGGGTCTTGTATCTCGATAGCTCAGTTGGTTAGAGCAGTACTCTAGCAAAGTACATGTCGTAGGTTCAAATCCTACTCAAGGTAAACTTTTTGTTTGCGCATTTAATAAAATTCATACAAAATTTCAAATCTAAAGTTGTTGATTCTGTTAAATAATATTATACAGCGTGACAACAGGCATAACGCCTAACCGTAAAAGCCAAGTAACGTTGATCTGTCGAAAAAAAGTCTGGTATAAAGTTTTTCGAGATATAAGCCATCAAATTTGTTGCTTTTTTAAAGTTTTCTTTAAAGATCTAAAATAATGGGAGAATGTGATGAATTCAGTTAGTACAGTTTCCACCAAATAGGGGTACGCATTGTAGTATTATGTAAGTAAATGAAATCATTTATTCAGGGGGAGTGCTAAACGATAGCTATCAATATCCGTCGAAAGGATTTGATGATTCAGTGTTGCATAAATTTTGCCTTAGAGTACGCCATGATATTTTTTCTGTATTGGTCTTCCCATTTGTCAAAATAAGAAGAAGTCAATTTGACGCAGTCCTGTCAAAAGTAATCATGTTGTGTTACCTACTTAAGTAACGCACTTTGAATTAATAATAAAAATAGTGCAACGGGAAAAAGTAATGGGGAATTTTCCTAATGGTCTCGGATATATTTCAAGTATCTAAGCACTTAAATTACATTTTAATGCTCACATTAAGTATGCACTTGGTTTTAAATTTTACAGCGAACTATCCAAGACATCATAAGGGGAAGACCCCAAAATTTAAAGTCGTCGTTTTGGGGTAAACACGGAACATAGATTTGGGATTTCACCTTCCGGAATAACCTGTAACGACTAGTTTGGCAATTTAATTAAAAAAATGGATACTTTAATTTGGAAACCTCCTTGTTGCTTGGAATTTTGAAATAAATGGGTGACGAACACACGCGTGTCAAGTTTTTGAGAAAATTTCCGCAGTTTCAAAGTTCAGGTCAAGATGTCATATTTGTGTATCTAGGCGAAACGTGGATATATCAAAACGGTTCTAATATTGAAGTGAAACATTTGTATTTATCAAATTTTTTTGTTTTTGTTAATCTTAATTCAGCATTATTTTATTAATATTTACAGCAGAGGCCAACCGACTGTCGCAAGAGCCCACTAATCAAATGGGTGTGGAAGGACCGTGGGGAACAGTGTCTCCGTCCTCTAGTACGTCAGAGACACAGTGCCTTGCGCCCAAGCTGGGATTTGATGATAACAAGTTACTTTTGAAGCGATTGGAGCGTATGGTGTCGCTTGTTTATGTTAAAATGTGTTTTTGTTGTTATTTATTGACTGATAATTTATGGAAGCAGTCATACTAAAAGTTTAGATATTTTACTTAGCCGCAACCCACATTCACTTAAGTTCTTTTTTTAGAATTGTGATGTACTTTTTGGAATGATAGTTATGTAGTAGAGCATATTTAACCACCCATACACGTACGGGTACGTGTACGTGTGCGTGTACGTGTACGTGTACGTGTACGTGTACGTGTACGTGTACGTACGTGTACGTGTACGTGTACGTGTGACGTGTACGTGTACGTGTACGTGTGCGTGTACGTGTACGTGTACGTGTACGTGTGACGTGTACGTGTACGTGTGCGTGACGTGACGTGTACGTGTACGTGTGACGTGTACGTGACGTGTACGTGTACGTGACGTGTCGTGTACGTGTACGTGCACGTGTACGTGACGTGCGTGTCGTGTACGTGTGACGTGTACGTGTACGTGCGTGACGTGACGTGTACGTGTCGTACGTGTAGCGTGTACGTGTATGCGTGTGCGTGTCGTGTACGTGTACGTGTACGTGTGCGTGTACGTAGTACGTGTACGTGTGACGTGTGACGTGTGTACGTGTACGTGTACGTGTACGTGTACGTGTACGTGTCGTGTCGTGTACGTGTACGTGTACGTGTACGTGCACGTGTGTACGTGTACGTGTGCGTGTGACGTGTACGTGTACGTGTACGTGTACGTGTACGTGTCGTGTACGTGTCGTGTACGTGTACGTGTGTACGTGTGACGGTACGTGTACGTGTAGTGTGACGTGTACGTGTACGTGTGTACGTGTACGTGTACGTGTACGTTGTGTAGTGTAGTGTGCGATGTGTATGTGTAGTGTAGTGCGTGTACGTGTACGTGTGTGTGTGTATGTGTGAGTGAGTACGAGTGTGTATGTGTATGCGTATGTGTACGTGAATGTGAGTGTATGTGTATGTGTATGTAGTGTGATGTGTATGTGTATGTGTATGTGTATGTGTGATGTGTAGTGTATGTGTGTGTGTGTGTAGTGTGTAGTGTAGTGTGTAGTAGTGTGTGTATGTGTATGTGTAGTGTGTATAGTGTATGTGTGTAGTGTATGTGTAGTGTACGTGTGTAGTGTGTATGTGTGTGTGTATGTGTATGTGTATGTGAGTGTACGTGTACGTGTAGTGTACGTGTATGTGTGTGTGTGTACGTGTACGTGTACGTGTACGTGTACGTGTACGTTCGTGTACGTGTACGTGTACGTGTACGTGTACGTGTACGTGTACGTGTACTGTACGTGTACGTGTACGTAGTACGTGTACGTGTACGTGTACGTGTAGTGACGTGTAGCGTGTACGTGTGCGTGTGCGTGTACGTCTACGTGTACGTGTTCGTGTACGTGTACGTGTACGTGTACGTGTACGGGTACGTGTACGTGTACGTGTACGTGTAAGTGTACGTGTACGTGTACGTGTACGTGTACGCGTACGCGTATGCGTTGTAGTAGTGTACTGCGTATGTGTAGTAGTGTACGTTGTATGTGTAGTTTACGTGTACGTTGTACGTGCATATGCGTATGCGTGTGCCTATGCATACGCGTATGTGTATGTGTATACATGTACGTTTACGTGTACGTTTACGTGTACGTTTACGTGTACGTTTACGTGTACGTTTACGTGTACGTTTACGTGTACGTTTACGTGTACGTTTACTTGTACGTCTACGTGTACGTTTACGTGTAGGTTTACGTGTTCGTTTACGTGTACGCTTACGTGTACGTTTACGTATACGTTTACGTGCACGTTTACGTGTACGTTTACGTGTACGTTTACGTGTTCGTGTACGAGTACGTGCACGTGTACGTCTATGTGTACGTATACGTGTACTTGTACGTGTAGGTGCACGTGTATGTGTACGTGTACGTGTACATGTACGTGTACGTGTACGTGTACGTGTACGTGTACGTGTACGTGTACTTGTACGTGTACGTGTACTTGTACGTGTACGTTTACGTGTACTTTTATGTTTACGTTTACGTGTACGTTTACGTGTACGTTTACGTGTACGTTTACGTGTACGGTTACGTGTACGTTTACGTGTACGTTTACGTTCACGTTTACGTTTATGTTTACGTTTACGTTTACGTTTACGTTTACGTTTACGTTTACGTTTACGTTTACGTTTACGTTTACGTTTACGTTTACGTTTACGTTTACGTTTACGTTTACGTTTACGTTTACGTTTACGTTTACGTTTACGTTTACGTTTACGTTTACGTTTACGTTTACGTTTACGTTTACGTTTACGTTTACGTTTACGTTTACGTTTACGTTTGTTTACGTTTACGTTTACGTTTACGTTTACGTTTACGTTTACGTTTACGTTTACGTTTACGTTTACGTTTACGTTTACGTTTACGTTTACGTTTACGTTTACGTTTACGTTTACGTTTACGTTTACGTTTACGTTTACGTTTACGTTTACGTTTACGTTTACGTTTACGTTTACGTTTACGTTCACGTTCACGTTCACGTTTACGTTTACGTTTACGTGTATGTTGACGTGTACGTTTACGTGTACGTTTCATGTGTTTAGGTGGTGATATGCAAGATCTTGAAATACTGTTTACAAGTTGAACAAAGTTTAATTCGCTGTTGAAATGTACACGTAAGTCTTTAATTCCTTTGATTCTGCATATTTTAACTAAGCTAATGTAGTAATCCAATTCAAGTGGTTTAGATTTACGATTATAAGTGACTACTTTGCACTTAGGTATGTTTAGTGAAAATCCATTTATGACACACCAACTGACAAGGGCGTGGAGTTGCTGTTGAATCAAAACATAATCATCGATTGAAGCAATAGAATGATAAATTTGAAAAGAATCCGGCAAAAGCAAGTTACTACAATTAATTATTTCTGATAGTCTATTAATATATAATAAAAATAGAAGTGGATCTAAATTTGACACTTACTGTGCCCCTGAAGTAACAGTTACGGGGAAGAGTTGTAATTGTTGTAACACATTGAAACCGATTATGTAAATATTATTTGAATAGTAGATGCAGAGGTTGACTAAATCCAAAGTTATCTAATTTGGCGAACGCAATATCATGTGAGATCGAATCAAATGCCTTATCAAAATCCGTGTAAATGACATCTATTTGGTCACGGTTGTCAAGAATGGTAGCAATAAATTGCGTAATACATATTAAATTTGTAACTATTGACCTACACTGCATGAATCTATTTTGAGCAGAAGATATAAGCATTGTTAACAGTTGGATAAACTCTAGAATACAGAAATATTTCATATACTTTGCCTAAGTTATGTAAACTTCTAATCGGCCTATAATTGGTAATGATGCTGGAATCTCCACTGTTTAAGGTTGGACAAATGTAGGTAATTTCCCAAAAGTTGGTAAACTTAGATGTGATACGTGCATTAGTGGTTCTGCAAAAACATTTATACATTCTCGTACCAAGAAGCTTGGAATTTGGTCACTACCGGAGGTATATGAGCTTTTAAGTTTACTAATACTTCATTAGTTGTAATATCTTTAATTATGACAATAAGTAAATTTTTGTATATGCGAAAATGAGACCCCTTTATGCATAGATGAAGAATAAACCCTACTATGTCTTGAGGACGAGTAAACGAGTCGTCTAAATATTGGATTTTACCTAGAACCATATAATAACCTCGCTTGCAGTTAACAAACCTCCATAATGACTTGGGATTTGTTTTCACTGAGTTCTCTACTGTTGATTTATAATTTTTATAAGCATTCCTAATTTGCACTGTATTCTACGATGTTTATACACGTATAGTGATTATTTAGAGAAGATATTCTATATTTGCGTAAATACTTTGATCTTAGTTTAACGTTGAATATAATTTCAGGCGTGGAACATTAGGGATATTTACTACCCTTACTCTTATGGGTGGGAACAAACATATCAAATAGTAAATATAGTACATTATAAAATTGTTCACATGCAACGTCGGGATCAGAAAAGTGTTGTAAAAAACCCCAATCAGTATCAAGAAGACTACTATACAAATTAACCAAATCTGCGTTTATAAAATTATAATGCTTCTTTTCATTTATAGAAAATAGAGTAAGACTCTTGTTTCATTTTACAGTCAATTTCTATCTGCAATGCTGGGTGGTAAATGTCTTCCTTTACTATGGGGGGTTCATCACACGAAACAGAATAATTAAGATGACTAATTACTAAATCTAATAAACTATTGTGAAAATTTACAATATTGCTGCATTGTTTTAAATCATTGTTCATTATTGTTACTTTAGTGTCTGTAATAGTGCCGTTATTAAAATAAGGAAGACTAAAACCACCTAATATTATTACATTATTTAAGCAATAACCTTGTTGTTCTAAAAGGTTCAATAAAAGTTCATAATCACTAAACGCAGTACGAGGTATATAAAGAACTAGTATGTATAAAACAACACAATTACAAGTACATTTGATTCTAACGGTATCAACACTAGGGATCGAATTTGTTATTAAAGACATGTCTAATTGATGAAACATATATGTATTATTAACATAAACTAATACACAACCAACCCTTTTCATCTTTGTTATTATAAATGTACGATCACATCCAAAGACATTACATCTTTGTGGAAATATTTCATTCTTGGTTACGTCAGCATCTAACGCTGTCTCGATAAGGCAGATACAGTGATGATCGCACTCAATCGCATATATGTATAAACTTTCGATTTTAGTACTTAAACCACAAATACTTTAAAAATAGATTAAATTCTACCTTATGAATTTTTGCCGCTAAATTATGAGTGGTATCAAAAAATTGCATAGAACTTAATTAATCAGAATGTTTAAGGTCGAAATGTTGGTATCTCCATTCCTTTGAAATATACAACTATTTCAGAAGTCCTTGATAAAAACCAAAAAATGTTCTTAATAAACCCTACCTCCACGCCACTGAATTTCTAATAATACCTAGTCAGCTCCAGGAGAAATAAAAAAGCTTAAATACGAAATTTTAAGTAAAAACGTGTGGTCGTTCTTGAGCTATCGTGGATATTAACACACGCACGCACATACGCACACACCCACGCAGTACTCACGCACGCAGGCACACACACACATACCAACATACACTCCCCCCCACACAAACACAAACACAAACACAAACACAAACACAAACACAAACACAAACACAAACACAAACACAAACACAAACACAAACACAAACACAAACACAAACACAAACACAAACACAAACACAAACACAAACACAAACACAAACACTAACACAAAGCCAAAGCCAAACCCAAACTCGAGCACAACACGACCTCGAACACGAACACGAACACGAACACAAACACGAACACGAACACGAACACGAACACGAACACGAACACGAACACGAACACGAACGCGAACGCGAACGCGAACGCGAACGCGAACGCGGACGCGAACGCGAACACGAACACGAACACGAACACGAACACGAACACGAACACGAACACGAACACAACACGAAACAAAACACAACACGAACACAAACACGAACACGAACACGAACACGAACACGAACACGAACACAACACGAACAAACACAACAACACACACCAACACAAACACAAACACAACACAAAACACACACAAACACAACACATCACACACAACACACACAAACACAAACACACACACAACACAACACACACACACATCAACACACAACAACACACAACAAACACACACACAAACACAACACAAACAACACAACACACACACACAATCACAACACAACTGCACAAGCACAAGCACAGGCAGCACAAGCATCAAGCACAAGCACAGCAAGCACAAGCAACAAGCACAGCACAAGCACAAGCACAAGAACACACGCAGCCGCAAACAGCAACGCACACGCAAACGCACGCAACACGCAACGCAACGCAACGCAAACGCAAACGCAAACGCACGCAAACGCAACGCAAACGCAAACGCAAACGCAAACGCAAACGCAAACGCAAACGCAAACGCAAACGCAAACGCAAACGCAAACGCAAACGCAAACGCAAACGCAAACGCAAACGCAAACGCAAACGCAAACGCAAACGCAACGCGAAACACAAACACAAACAAAACACAAAACAAAACAAACACAAACCAAACACAAACACAAGCACAAACACAACACAAACACAAACACAAACAAACAAACACAAACACATACACAAACACAAACACAAACACAAACACAAACACAAACACAAACACAAACACAAACACAACACAAACACAAACACAAACACAAACACACACATACCCACACTCACACACACATACAGACACGCACCACACATACACACACTCACTCAGACACACAGTAACACTCATACTCGCTCTTACACTCACATTCACACTCACATTCACACTCACACTTACACTCACACTCACACTCACACTCACACGTACACTTACACTCACACTCACACTATTACTCACACTCGCACACATACACATACACACACATACCACACGCTCACAGACACACTCACATACACGCACACATACACATGCACACAAACACACACACGCACACACACACACACACACACACACACACACACACAACACACACTCACATACACTCACACATATACACACGCACAATATCACACACACACACACACGCACGCACGCGCGCACGCACGCGCGCACGCACGCACGCACGCACGCGCGTAGTAATTCAGTTAGGTTACAGTAGTTTTGTTTATCAAATCTGGTTCTGTTATGTTACAGCAGTTTTGTTTATCTAATCTAATTCTTTTACGTTACAGTAGCCTTGTTTGTCTAATCTTATTCTGTTGGGTAGCAGTAGTTTTGTTAACTAAAATAATTCTGTTAGGTTACAGTGGTTTTGTTCATATAATTTAATTAAGTTAGGTTGCAGTACTTTTATTTAATCTGATTCTGTTAGGTTACAGTAGTTTAGTTTATCTAATATAATCCTGTTAGGTTGCAGTAGTCTTGTTTATCTAATCTAATTTTGTTCGGTAGCTGTAGTTTTGTTTACCTAATCTAATTCTGTTAGGTTACAGTAGTTTTGTTTATCTAATCTAATTCTGTTGGTTTACGGTAATTTTTCTTATGGAATCTAATTCTGTTAGGTTACATTAGTTTTGTTTAACTAATATAATCCTGTTAGATTGCAGAATTCTTCTTTATCTAATCTAATTATGTTAGGTTATAGTAGTTCTGATTTTCTAATCTGATCCTGTTAGGTTACAGTAGTTCCGTTTATCTATTCTGAACTAGTTTAGACTTTTACAAATCCAATAAACTTTCGTCGAAAATTTTAATATATTTCTTCAATGTATTTCTGCCCTTATGGCGAAATTTTCGTGGCGATCTTTTTGTTCGGCGGCATTTTTATGACGACATTTTAGAAAGTGAAGTTTATGTGTGTCGACGTTTATGACCGCGACATTTTGTCGTGACTACATTTCAACGGCGACGTTTTAGCTGCGACGTTTTGACAACCCTCACACTCACACGCATACGCACGCACACGCGCGCGGTCACGCACACTTACACGCACACGCACACACACACACACAAGCACATGCACACGCACATACACATGCACACACGCACGCACATGCACACCTACGCGCACACGCACAAGCGCTTACGCGCACATACGCACACGCACACACTCACAAACGTCCACACGCACACACGAATACACGTGCACACGCACACATGCACACACGCACACACTCACACACGCACACACGTACATACGCACACACGCACACGCGCACACACGCACACGCACACACGCACAAACGCACACGACACCACACGCGCACACGCACACACGCACACAACACACGCACATACGCACACACGCACACACGCGACACACGCACACACGCACACACGCACACGCACACACGCACACACGCACACACGACACACGCACACCACACGCACACGCACACGCACACAACGCACACACGCACACGCACACGCACACGCGCACGCCACACACGCACACACACACGCACACGCACATACGCACACGCACACGCACCGCTCACGCACACGACACAAAACACAAAACACACAAGCATCAAACACGCAAATACAACACATGCACACAGCGACATGCGCAAGCACGCACGTACTCACGCAGCATACACGCACACACGCACATACGCACACACGCACACACGCCACACGCACACGCACACGCACACGCACACACGCACACGCACAACGACACACGAACACACGCACACGCACACGCACGCGCACACTACACACGCAACCACGCACATACGCACATACGCACACACGCACACCGTACTCACGCACACGCACACAAAACACAAACACACAAGCATTCAAGCACGCAAATACCAAACACATGCACACGTAGCATGCGCACAATGCAAGCACGCACGCACGTACTCACGCACGCATATACGACACACGCACATACGCACACGCACACGCACACACGCACACACACACACGCACGCACAACGCACACACACACATCGCACAACGCACACGCACAGCACGCACACGCACACACGCTCAAACGCACACACGAACACACGCACACACGCACACCGCACGCACACACTACACACGCAACCACGCACATACGCACATACGCACACACGCACACACGCACTCACGCACACACACACGCACAAAACACAAACACACAAGCATTCAAGCACGCAAATACCCAAACACATGCACTACGAGCACATGCGCACGAATGCAAGCAACGCACGCACGTACTCACGCACGCATATACGCACACGCACATACGCACACGCACAGCACGCACACGCACACGCCACACCGCACAAACGCACACACGAACACATGCACATACGCACATACGCACAGCACACATGCACATGCGCACTCACGCACACACGCACAAACGCACACACGAACACACGCACACGCACACGCGCACGCGACACTCACACGCAACCACGCACATACGCACAACGCACACACGCACACGCACCACGCACACGCACACGCACAAACACACAACACACAAGCATTCAAGCACGCAAATACCCAAACACATGCACAGTACGAGCACATGCGCACGAATGCAAGCAAGCACGCACGTACTCGCACGCATATACGCACACGCACATACGACACACGCACAGCACGCACATACGCACACGCACACGCACACACGCACACACGCACGCACGCACGCACGCACACACGACACGCACACGCAACGCACACGACACACATGAATACGCACATACGCACACACGCACGCAGCACGCGCACTCACGCACACACGCACAAACGCACACACGAACACTACGCACATACGCACACAGCACACGCACACGCGCACTCACGCACACAACACAACCACATGCAACACGCAAATACCAAATCACACGAGCACACACGCACTCACGCACACACGCACACACGCACACAAACCACACAACACACAAGCATCAAGCACGCAAACACGCAACACACGCACGACAGCACAGCGCACGACAGCACAGCAAGCACCACGCACACTACGCACGCATCGCACACACGCACATACCACACGCACACACGCACATCACGCACACGCACACACACAACATGCAGCAATCTGCAACACACACACGTCACACATGCGCACGATGCAACAAGCCGCACACTCACACGCATATCGCACACACGCACATACGCACACACGCACAGCACGCACAGCACGCACACACGCACACACCACACAAACGCACACGAAACACACTACGCACATACACCACATCACGCACATACGCACACACGCACACACTCACACACGCACACACGCACATACGCACATACGCACACACGCACACACGCACACGCGCGCTCACGCACACACGCACACAAACACACAAACACACAAGCATGCAAACACGCAAATACACAAACACATGCACACGTACGAGCACATGCGCAAGCACGCACGTACTCACGCACGCATACACGCACACACGCACACACGCACACACGCACACACGCACACACGCACACACGCACACACGCACACACGCACACACGCACACACGCACAAACGCACACACGAACACACGCACACACGCACACACGCGCACGCGCACACACTCACACACGCAACCACGCACATACGCACATACGCACACACGCACACACGTACTCACGCACACACGCACACAAATACACAAACACACAAGCATTCAAGCACGCAAATACCCAAACACATGCACACGTACGAGCACATGCGCACGAATGCAAGCAAGCACGCACGCACGTACTCACGCACGCATATACGCACACACGCACATACGCACACGCACACACGCACACACGCACGCACGCACACACGCACACACGCACACACGCACAAACGCACACACGAACACATGCACATACGCACATACGCACACACGCACACATGCACATGCGCACTCACGCACACACGCACAAACGCACACTCGAACACACGCACACGCACACGCGCACGCGCACACTCACACACGCAACCACGCACATACGCAGCAGTATCGCACACACGCGCACATCGCACACACGCACACGCGCACTCACGCACACAAACACAGACACATAAGCATGCAAACACGCAAATACACAAACACATGCACACGTACGAGCACATGCGCACTCATGCAAGCAAGCACGCACGCGCGTACTCACGCACGCATGCACGCACACACGCATATACGCACACACGCACACACGCACACACGCACACACGCACACACGCACACACGCACACACGCACACACGCACACACGCGCACACACACACACACACACACACACACAAACATGATGGCCAATCTTGGCGAAGCTTGGCCAAAAGTTGTAAAATGGGCTGATGATTCGATTTAGTCAAAAGAAGTCCGTTGCATAATCTTCTATACCTGCATATGTACATGTAGGTAGGAAGGCAATTCTGTACCTACGCGTGCATATGTAGGTTGGAAGGTAAAGATTCACAGTCACATTCAAAAGGTAAAATACTGAGTGTATAAAAATAATTTCTGATCATTTTTAGTTAGTACTAGTAGGCCTCCATGTTCGAATTCCGCTTCTGGCATGGTCGTTTTTCTAAGTTAAGTGTACCTTTCATCAAATTTTGCTTACTTTTATATAAGGAAAAATACATAATAAATCCTTGGTCCTGAGAATTATAGAAAATTTTCTTGCACACATTCACAATGCAACAATTGTCTCGTAGCCTCTTTGCCACTAATTTACTATTTACGTTGAAAATGACAATACAAACAATCTTTGTTTAGTAAATACTGTCTTAATTGGTACTTATATTTAACTGTTCTCCAATAATTAAGAGCTTCCAACGAATGCACTTGTGAAGGCTGTCAAAAAAGCAACCCCAACATGTAAGATTAACGATACAGAAGCAATGCGAGCTCTTCACGCTCCTTCAGCTATAGCGATGGATTCCAGCATACATTACGTATATATGCAAGGTGGGATTAAGGATGGGTGTGATCAGGATAGGATCGGAAGGAATGGAGTTAGGGTTCTGAAGGGGAAGATACTATCCCAGAATTCGCTTTAATAACCGCACATGATGTGCGTATATGCAGTGATCATGATGACTTCTCAAAAAAATTAAATATAACAGGTATTATTAGTTCGTTCGAAATAAACAAGTATTTGTAGAGTCTATTGTTGTTCATCTGCTTCAATACGCAAATTTAAGATAGTCTAATGGAATATTAAAAAAAGAATTAAAAAAATCTGAAAAGCATTAGTGTAAAACAATAAATTGAAAACAAGTAAATAAATCGAACTGATTCTTCAGAATAAATATGTGCAATTAATTAATTTACAAAATAAACTGAAGCATGCTTGTTTACAATAACTAACTTTGTAATTGTGTTTCACCATAAAAAAAACCCACCTGATGCAAATCAGACTTTAACCATGTATTTTAATGAAATAACGTGTTCATTTTGTTTTTACATTAGTTTTTAGATAAATATTATGAACAAGACAAATGGTAATTAGGAGTGAGCATCATGAGCTTGGTTATGAAGCGTATTAGTATTGGTATTGTCTGCGTAAGAACCGTACCTTCATTGAAAAAAGAGGTAGGTTTATTAATCACCGCAAGACGTGGAACGTGATTGTATCAGAGATCTTCTGGATTGTATAAATACTGATATTTAGGTGTTAAAAAACTAAAATGGTTATAAAA
This sequence comes from Vesta saturnalis, assembly GCA_036346205.1. NCBI lineage: Eukaryota > Metazoa > Arthropoda > Insecta > Coleoptera > Lampyridae > Vesta > Vesta saturnalis. The sequence continues at coordinate 3,727,955 of JARFJB010002032.1, forward strand.
TTGAATAAATCTAACGGTAGTTACGTTAGTTTATTGCAAGGGTACGGTTAAGGTCAAGAGCTTTGTCAATTTTAGTTTGAACGTAGGTAAGATTTAAAAAGTGTGAGGTTGTAATTAACGGATGCTTTCCAAGAGGTTAGCTTTGTTTAAACATGATTAAAATGTTACGATAATTAGCGAGATACCTATTTCGAATACTTCATTAATGTACGTAAATAAAAGTGAAATTGGCTTTTTCTGTAACAATGCTCAATTTAACTTTAAATATTCCCAATTCTTGTTTATATTTTTATTTATTCGTTCAGTGTAAACTTTCATAAAGCATATATAATTTGTGATAAATCAATACAAAAACGGACTAAACAATTTATTGTAATTTCTAATTTTTCCAATTTCATTTTCGCATTTCATGAATATACAAACAAATGTTTGGTAATATAAATTTTGTATTTTTTTGATATGTGTAATACTTAAATATTCGGCACAGTTGGTGCTCCGTCTTTCCTTGTCACGTTGAAATATAAATTGCATGCAATTCATTTTATAAATAGAAGTGGTATTGCGAAGTTGTTATTGAAAAATGTAATTTGATTTATTTTTCCTCTATACAAATTTTTTAATGTAATACCAAATACATACAGAGATTGTTTCAAAAATACAATCAACAAACACACAATGGTTATGTAAATATCTAATAGAATTTTTGTAATATGTGTAAAGTTTCTGCGCAAGGTTCAATAAAGAACATTCACTTCAAAGTATGTTTATTGTCATATACTCGATATCTTAGAAGAAGTATTTATATCAACATTGTTCCATGTGTCCACCCACAATTCTGTGGATCTCACATCTTAAAATGGGGAAGACGTATACCATATATATATATATATATATATATATATATATATATATATATATATATATATATATATATATATATATATATAACTTAACTTAACCTTCACGCCATTCCCTTGCGGGGTAAGCAAAACAATACCTGCCTCTTATTTATTTTTCATTCACAATCTTTCTCCATGCTTTCCTATCTCCGCATACCTCCCCAGCTTCCGCAAGATTCATACATAGTCTCTGACATGCCCTTTTGTTTTCAAAACTCCTTATCTTTCTTTCCTTTATCATAGATTCTACTACATTCATCCAAGCTTTACGCGGCCAACCAGGCCCGGCCTTTCCCCTAACCTCACCCACATATATTTGTTTCGTTAATCTTGCGTTGTTCATTCTCTCAATGTGACCAAACCAACGTAATGTACAACTTTTATATCTATCCATCATCGTCTTTTCCTCACCACACTCCTTCATTATGCATTCATTTTTTATCTTGTACCTTCTCGTTTTACCACATGCGCTTCTCAGGAATCTCATACCCACGGCATTTATTTTTCTTTCGTGCTTTTTTTGACATGCCCATGTCTCACTTCCATACAGTACTGACGGGACGAATACGCCATTACAGATTGCCCGTTTCGCAGCTAGACTCATGCTTTCATTTCTCATTATCGTCCACATACTTCCAATCACTTTCCTTCCAGCATTGACCCTTCGTCCAATCTCGCTCTCAATTGTACCATCTGAAGTAAACATTCTACCGAGATATACCAGCTCGTCCACTTGCTCCACAATCCCGATTGAATACCACAATCTTAGTTTTGTTCACGTTTACCTTTAGGTCCATGCTCTCACAGACTGTGTCAAACTTCCTCAGAGCGGTTTGCAGCTCATCCGCACTATCACTTAATAAGACTGTATCATCTGCATACACCAGGAGTCGTACATTTACGTCACCAACCATTACACCATTTGTATCGTTACATGCTTGTCTAAGACATTTATCCATGTATACATTGAACAACCACGGTGACATCACACAGCCTTGTCGCACTCCTTGCTCAATATTAAAGTATTCACTCACACCTCCTCTCACCCTAACACATGCCCGACTACCGTTGGATACTGCCCTTATTCCATTTATTAGACCTTTATTTACGCCATATTCATTTAATATTTCCCACAGCTTTTGTCTATTCACTCTGTCATATGCTTTCTCCAGATCTACAAACGCACAGTACAACTTCCTTTTTACCTTTAAACACTTTTCGATCACCTGCTGAAGAGCAACCATCTGATCGACACATCCTCTCCCTGGCATGAAGCCACCTTGCACATCCCACATCTTAGATTGTGTAGTTTCTCGTACTCTATCAATCAGTATTCTTCCAAATACTTTACCAGGTACGCTGAGCAAGCTTATTCCTCTGTAGTTCTTACAATCACTCTTTTTCCCCTTACCCTTATACAATGGTACAATGATCGCGCTCTTCCAATCACTCGGCACTTTTCCACACATAAGGCATACATTGAATAATTCACGCAATCTTCGTATAAGCTTTGCACCACCATACTTGAGCATTTCACCAGTGATTTAATCTACGCCTGCTCCCTTGCCGTTTTTCAACCTTCCTACCGTTTTCTCTACCTCATTTATTCCAATATCCTTCTCAGTTTCATCCATCATTTCTTCTGTATTCTCCTTATTTAACACTTCAGTCTTACTTTCCTCACTACTGTACAGCTTTCCGAAATATTCTTGCCAGCATTTCCTCACTTCACAATCGTCCCATACTATTTCGTTTCTATCATTCATCACTCCTGCAGCGTTTTGTATTTTTGACCCATTTCCAGAAGAGTTTTTTGTTTCCCTCAAAATTTCTGCATTTTCTCTCCTTCCACAGCTATCACTTCCTCTTTACTTATTCTCACTGCCTCCTTCGCTTCTTTGTTTCTTAATCTGTACACCTCATACAATCGGTTCTTCTCCGACTCATTTTTTGCAGCAATCATTGCCATGTACGCATCTTTTTTCTTACTTACTGCCTTTTTTACCGACTCATTCCACCAAGCACATTTTTTCTGTCTACCTACAATCACTCTTCCACATATTCGCACGGTACAATTGACAACAGAGTTTTTCAAGCTTATCCATGCACTTCCAACGCCAGTGTCTTTTATTTGTTCGTTCCACACTGTTTAATTCACATTCAACTCTTTATTCACGGCATCTGCGTATTTCATTCTCGCACCATTATCCATATAAAATGGGGAAGAAACCGGCCAAATTCCGGAATGACGTGAACTCTTTGCTTTACTGAATCAAATTAATAAACAAACACAACTCCGCTTCCTCTGTGCCGGTAACACTAATATTACGTTGTTGGGGCTCCTCATGTTCCACTAGAACATCAGCCCATAAAGGCAATGTGCATAGCTTAGTGGCATAGGCGAGTCATGAACTGGATCTCAACTTCCGCATAAGTCAGGAATGCGAGCTGTTCACTCAAAATTCGAAAAATTTACAAACAATCTTCAAAAATTCGGTCCATCGCAACACTCACCTTAATTTTTGGCTTAATCGTTAACTTGACTACAAAATTCACTGTTATAATGTAATCGCTAATCTCTTTCTCAATTTGCAATTTGAATTCTTACCTTCTGAAATTTTTTCCTTAAAATCTTGAACTGGATTATTTTAACTCAAAAATTTACGTTAACACACTAACAGCGTCAGAACATAAAACTATATTGATCAAAAAAATACGTTGGAAATCTCTGCTTAAATACAGTAATCTCAATAAGAATTCATCAAGAAAATGAAATGACCTTAAATAAAAATCTCAACTTAATTTCAGAAAATTTAAACATTTACCATTAATTTAGGTTCAAATCCCTATAAAACTTTACGTTAAAATCAAATAAGAAACTCTTATTACTCAAACTAAAAAAAAAAAATCATAACCTATACTTAATCAATCGCAAAATATTACTTAATCAATAATGGTTTTAAATCGCAAAAACTGGACGTGTTCTAATTTCGAACTCACATATAAACCTAAAATTCTTAAAATAACTTATAAAATGTGGGAATAACATAAAAATATAAACGTGCTGTTTGAAGGCACTGAACGCAAAGTACAAAGGAAAAAGCCAAGAGCATTCGAAAAAACAATCAAAAACAAAAATACCAACTTCCACAATAAAAGCTAATCAAAGTCGTTACGTGTTGTTGTGTTTCAACATAAACATAAACTCAAATTCCACAAGGTTATGTTGCACAATTAGTAATTAAATTTAATTTTTATGTACAGCACAAAGGAAAAAAAAAATAAATGATACGACAACTACAAACCAATACCTCTGCGCAATTTCACATTTAGTAAGTTCCGTTAACGAGTATTCCATCCAACATTGGCTCAAGCTCCAACATAAATTTTGTGACGTTCTAATCTCATATTGTGACATTAATTTAAGTTAATTAAAAAAAATCACCCTGTATCGTAAATTACATATAAATTAAAATTTTAATATTCATTTTATACTAATTTATCGGTTTTCGTTCAACAATAGAAATCTTGTCTACTACACAGATTTGCTTTCGTGTTGAAAAATTGGAAATATAAAAAGTGAAAAGCGAATGATTTCACTTCTGTTAGTCACTTATTATCGCTGTCATCTTTGCATATACTCATGGGCTGTTGATTGTAGGCTTCGGCTACCGGAAAGTATCCAGCGATTGCCTATCGTATTTACCACATTGTTGTTATTGTACAAGAAGTTTACGGTTAGTTCGTCAGGAGTTCCTCAGGTACAGGTTGTAACTTGTAAAAATCGATATCGGATACTTTCTGATCGATTCTATAAATTTAATTATTATTACAGTTTGGAAAAACAAGATTTATTTATAGCCTGAATCGTTAGGGTTGTTATTTACTTAAGTTTACTCGTTAATTATGTCTCTACCTTAATGATTTAACTTTCCTGTATTTACTGCCATTACCATTTCGTTATAATGGATTAAACGATTTTCTATTGTTGCGTTTACTTTTCTACGTTATAAAGGAATTATTTCTTTTCGTATTTAACTTTATAGTCCATAAAAGCATTCTTAAAATAAACCTGCTAGTGCCGTCTAGGTAGGTTCTAGTTATTTTCAAATTCTTACATTTTATAGGTACCTGTTACTTTGCTAAATCACCACTAGATGGTGACAGCATTAAATGATTGAATATTACTAATCAGGTTTTATTTGAAAACAAACATCAGTTTAACATTTTTACAAAATTTGATAAGGACAATTCTATTGAATACCTATTTTTACGAAGGTGTGGTTCTTGTAACACGACCATCTTGTTGTGGCGTAAAAATTATATTTTAGAGAATTCCTCTATTTGCTTTTTCGGTGTAAACCACCATTTATAGATGAGGGTTCTTCAATGAAAAAATACTTCTTCATTCGTTGGAGTAATATAAATCGCATTTAGGCGGATGTAAAAATATATTTTACGTACACCCGCATGGTGAGTTAACTTGATTTTCTTTCTCTTTATAATTAGAATCTTCCTTCTAGGCTCGAAATATATTACGTAAAATTAAAAGAAGTATATTTAACCAAGTCATGGTAACTTGTCACAAATAGCTTGCCTTCAATCTACAGAGTAAAAATACGTTATGCGATTAACTTGTTATTATATTACTTACGTTTTTAGCTTCTTCTGCTTCCTCGTTTCTCCACTTTCTCTCGCTCACTTGTTCGTCTTCTTTGTTTAATGGTTGCTATTAAGATTAGGTATACGTTATATATCTCCTCATCTCGTTTTGGTTTTGCTCCAATGCGTCTTAAATTGGAACAACTCGTAAATGACTGGTAGCTGTGTCTCAATTGTGCAAGTTGGATGATTACCTTTCTAACGTCCACTATTACGGTGGTTTATATGTATCTAAATTTCCCTTTTTTTTGAGATTAAGTAAGAAAGATCTTTCAGCGTCCCAGAGGGGTTATTAATAATTTCAGATAATTTAATGGTGACGTTATCACCAGTAAGTCTCGCGGCTTGATCTCGTTTGGGTACATACTGATACCTGCGCTCAATTACGCAGTTTCACTGTTAATTTACTTTTTTTTGTTGTGTTTTTACTGTGATATTGGGATAAATTTATATTTAGTGATTGTTATGGGGAAAATTGCATGTTCTGATATGCGTGTAGTATAAGATGATATACAAATGGATACATATATATATATATATATATATATATATATATATATATATATATATATATTAAAATTTGCATATAATAGTGTTGGGAAATTAGAAATAAATTTACTCTTGCTAAGGGAATTGTCGTTTAATTGCTATTCGTGTTGCTCCCTGTTTCAAGCTTTACAGGGCCTCCCTTTCAAGAATTAATAATTTGTCCTTTTCTTTCTTTAAAGCTTGTGGCGCCCATTTCTGGTCTGTTCTCCCTACCTGTCTGTCTATAATCTCGTTTTGTTTTCTAACTAACCTAATCATCTTCGTTATTTTTATCCACTTTTCAAAACACCCACGCTATCCGAGTGCTCTGCGGTTTCAGGGCCGTTTGGCTGATTTGCTAGTCGACCTAACTAACTTCCCATTTTATGCAACGTGATTGGTTAGACACGTAGCAAGGTCGTATAACTATAATTTATTTTTTTGCTTATCGGAACACGTGTGTGCTTTCACGTGTTAATGTGTGTGATAATTGATAAAATTATCATCTTGCTTTATGATTTCGTGTATGTGAATTGATAAGCACCTGTTGTTCTTCGTTGCGGTCTTAGTACGAAAACTATAAGTTATCGTAATTGTGGAAAATTAATTATTTGAGTAACTTTAAAATAAAATTAAATAAACTAAATCTGTAAAAGTTGTTGACCGAGCTAACTTCAATTGTTTAGTAATAACGTAAATTTTTCATTATTGGATTATTGGATTTACTTACCTCGTAATTTTTTTATACGCGGCTAGTTAAATATAAATAAAATTACGACTATTAGTATTGTTGAGTGTGATTTTATTTATTTGCAATATCTTCTTGAAGGCATTCACCGAGTTTTAACCGTTTAGCGCTTAATATGTGATGTGACTAAGTTGACACACTATTTAACTAGCCAAACAAAAAAAAAGGGCAGGGTAACGATCCTTCCAATTTATAATAACTTTATTTATGTATTATCTCTTCGATATACTTACGTCAACGTCATTAACCATTTCCTTTTGTTGTAACTTAAAACTTTTAGATTTCATTGCGTAGGAAGGTCACGGTTTCATTTTAATTAAGATTTTGGCTTTGAGTCGATTATTATGCAAACTAGAAATCTTGCTTATAAAATTGGTTAATTTTACGATCTATTCGATTACCGTAATTAAATTTACTTTTGTACTACATTACCTGTGATACGACTTCGTCGTACTTTTGTTATTTTGATTTGAATTTTAACGAAATTGTTATTAATGACAAATTTGTGCCAAATTAGGGTAAAACTGTCTGTATGTAATTGTCTGTTTCGTTGACCTAGATATACAGGATGTCCACAAACTCTTTTCACAAAAGAAAACTGCAGATTCTAGAATTGATTTTATGTCGATTTAACGTAAATTACCTTAATACAAAAATACTTCCTAAGAGAGTTGGGGCTCTTGGAAGATGGCACCCTAACATTGGTTTAATTCAAATATCTTCAAAATGGTTTCCCTTTAAATGATAGCGTTCTGTACATTTATTTAGTGGAATATTCCCAATCGCATGGCGTGAACATGATATTTTAGTTGTACTCATAAGCGGCTCGTTTGGGCGAGGCATTGTATATTGCTATTCATAATTTTAACGATTTTAACGCTAAATCACCGATATTAGGTGGCGGCGAAGAAGGCGTGAGGGGCGCTGCGATGTCGAAGATTATCCAGGTTCAACATTTAATAATATACAACGAAACCACAAAAACACAGATATGTATGTCTCAAAAGAATGGAACGTAGCAAAAAAAAAACGCGGTCTAACTTTGTATTAATCACGTAGGTTATGGAAACCGACGAGATACTATAACGGTAGAACGAACGGAGTTCGACCACCTCTATCAAACGGACATAATTGGAACTGTTGAATATGCGTATTTAAAGTAGGGAGGACCTGAAGGCGCGCGCGGAAAAATTTAACGAAGCGATAAGGTTAGCGTACAATGCCTCGATGTCTCTCAAAAAAAGCTTCAGAAAAAGCGTGCATCCTGAGAGGAAATCAAACGTGGAGGCATGTCTTAAGTACGGTAAGGAGGAAAAACCCATCGATAACAACCGGTGTACTGCGCCAAAGTTTATGGAAATTGCACGAGCGTTTTCATAATGCTGAAAGACTCATCCAACGAAAATCGGATAAAAGAATCGTCACAAGTTCAACACAGGAAATCCGTCATATACGCGGTACAAGAATTCGCCCAGCCACAGCGCTGAACAACCGGTATTCGTGACCAGACTCCGGATAGACTATATTCAAGTGCGATATCGAATAAGGCGCAAGCGTAAGCGAACGTGAGGCTATTCGATGCAGATATACGATGATTGGGTATGTGGAAGAAAATTACCGCAATGGCGAAAGAACGGGACTGGTGGGCGGAATTATCGAGATTCGCGAATCAAATGTAAAGGCTTAAACCGGACGTAGTGCTTGTAATCCAGATTGTTTATTCAAGTCCAGTTTTTTATGTTTGAAAATGAAAATTACCGGCAGAGATTTTTTCGCCAATCGTATCAAACGAAAGCAGAAGTGACTGCGGCGAGAGCACGTGGTACACAGGTTTCCTAATTCCGCGCACAAATTAGGATAAATACCACTAAACTGCAACCGCGATATGGTGTTAGAATAAAGTGCCTTCCCCGGAAGAGAAACGGTAACGCGATAACAGTACGAAAGGGTAACCCACGTATAAATGATGTCACGTGATTGCGGTTGTTTGGGTTTTATATTAGGCAATTATGTATGTGCTTTTAGATTGATTTATTTTAAATTTAGAATGATAGAGGGAAAATTCAGCGCTTGTTGTTTTTTTGGTTGAATTAAAAATCTAAGAATTGTTTGATTTGAAGTTGATATGTCGTATAAAATATGTAGTTGAGGGGGCCTATAGGCTGGGGTTAGTGGACTAGCCGAACCTGCTTGTAGTGTGTGTAGGGGATTGGAGTATCCAAAATGGCGTCGACACAGTAATTTCTCGCGCGTTTATTTAACGTGCTTCGCAATATGCGTATTTTTGATTATTTACGTCGTCAAAAACTTATTATTACATTGTAAAGTTTGAGAATCTTGTTGTATTTAGAAATAGTGGAGTGTACGGTTGTTCATTTGAGGGCACACCCATTTTGTGCTTTTGTGCAACAGTTGAGAGTTAAGTAGAGAGTAGAGGTTCAAGTAGTGAATCTGTGTTTTGTTTAAGAAGGTAATTGAACTATGGAAATCTCCGAATTTGAATTTATGTTGTGTAAGTTCTGTTATATGACACGAGCAGTAATTGATGTTTATTAATGAATACAGCATATTAAAATCAGTGGTAGGTTCTATTAAGAGAAATGACAATTGTCGTGCTAGGATTTCGTACAAAAAATAGTGCTTTGGTTGGTTTGATTTTAAGTATAAGGTGAGAGATAAAGGGATTCGAGTTTACTAGATTTGAACAATATTGAAACTTAAAATAAACGAAATAACAATTGCGTGAACGTCAAACTGCTCTCATGTCATAAATTTTGTTTTAGAAAGTAATTGTTATTTTGTTTATTTTCCATGGCCATCTTTCATAATTGTAAATGAATTCGTTAGTTAATTTTATAAAAGTACAATTAACACATGAAAAGTTCAAATCGATTTATTTCGAGAACGGTGCGTCGTAGCGACTTCAGACAAGAGTATCATTCTTTCATGAGAAATCGAAATTTTTAAAATTTTATGTCAAAATTGCGAAATTTCGAAAAACAAAAAAAACTTATGAATAACAATGTCCAATGCCCCGCCCAAACGAGCCGCTTATGAGTACAACTAAAAAATCATATTCACGCGCCATACGATTGGGGTTATTGCACTAAATAAATGTACATCATTTAAAGGGAAACCATTTTGAAGATATTTGAATTAAACCGATGTTAGGGGGCCATCTTCCAAGAGCTGTCGCTCTCTTAGGAAGTATTTTTGTATTAAGCTAATTTACGTTAAATCGACATAAAATCATGTTTAGAATTTGCAGTGTTCTTTTGTGAAAAGAGTTTGTGGACATCATATATATATATATATATATATATATATATATATCCCTCAATAAAATTTGTTTTGTGTGTTGGGAATTCGAACCTTTTCTTTAATTTATTTTAGAAAAAACTTCCGAAGCTACCGCAGTGGGTTATATTGCGGAAGTATAATCCGATACCATCCCTTACTGAAACGAAGTGATAAACTTTCACTGGCGCCCTACCGAGGTCTCTTTATTTTCTTTTTTTTTCTCTTATCTTAACTAACCCAAGACCCTCTGCGAACTGGACCTAAACCCCTCTCTGCAGAAGTTAGTCGGCCTTCGTTTAGTACCGCCGTTAGGTAAGTTCCCGTTACTTCCCTTTTTTCGTTCCTTTGTCCCCTTATTTTTTTTTTGTTTTGCGTAATTGAAGAATTTATGAAGTGCTGGTATTAAATTTTTGGTAATAAGTTTCAATATTGTTCAAATCTAGTAAACTTGAATCCCTTTATCCCACACCTTATACTTAAAATCAAACCAACCAAAGCACTATTTTTTGTACGAAATCCTAGCACGACAATTGTCATTTCTCGTAATAAAACCTATCACTGATTTCTTATGCTGTATTCATTAACAAACATCAATTACTGCTCGTGTCATATAACAGAACTTACACAATATAAATTCAAATTCGGAGATTTCCATAGTTCAATTACCTTCCTAAACAAAACACAGATTCACTACTCGAATCTCTACTCTCTACTTAACTCTCAATTGTTACAGAAAAGCACAAAATAGGTGCGACCTCAAATGAAGAACCGTGCACTCCACTATTTCTAAGTACAACAAGCTTCTCAAACCAATGTACTAATACGTTTTTGACGACGTAAATAATCAAAAATACGCATATTGCGAAGCACGTTAAGTAAAACCGCGAGAAATTACTGCGTCGACGCCATTTTGGATACTCCAATCCCCTGCACACACTACAAGCAACTACATATTTTTTACGTTCGACATATCAACTTCAAATCAAACAATTCTTAGATTTTTAATTCACCCAACAAAACAACAAGCGCTGAATTTTCCCTCTATCATTCTAAATTTAAAATAAATCAATCTAAAAGCACATACATAATTGCCTAATATAAAACCCAAACAACCGCAATCACGTGACATCATTTATACTTGGGTTACCCTTTCGTACTGTTATCGCGTAACCGTTTCTCTTCCGGGGAAGGCACTTTATTCTAACACCATATCGCGGTTGCAGTTTAGTGGTATTTATCCTAATTTGTGCGCGGAATTAGGAAACCTGTGTACCACGCGCTCTCGCCACAGTCACTTCTGCTTTCGTTTGATACGATTGGTGAAAAAATCTCTGCCGGTAATTTTCATTTCGAAAGATGAAAGACTGGACTTGGATAAACAATTTGGATTACAAGCACTACGTCCGGTTTAAGTCTATACATTTGATTCGCGAATCTCGATAATTCCGCCCACCAGTCCCGTTCTTTCGCCATTGCGGTAATTTTCTTCCACATACTCAATCATCGTATATCTGCATCGAATAGCCTCACGTTCGCTTACCTCTTGCGCCTTACTCGATATCGCACTTGAATATAGTCTATCCGGAGTCTGGTCACGAATACCGGTTGTTCAGCGCTGTGGCTGGACGAATTCTTGTACCGCGTATATGACGGATTTCCTGTGTTGAACTTGTGACGATTCAGTTACTCGATTTTGGAAATATTTCATTGGATGAGTCTTTCAGCATTATGGAAACGCTCGTGCAATTTCCATAAACGTTGGCGCAGTTTACAGTACACCGGTTGTTACCGATGGGTTTTTCCTTCTTACCGTACTTAAGACATGCCTCCACGTTTGGTTTCCTCTCAGGATGCACGCTTTTCCTGAAGCTTTTTTTGCGAGACATCGAGGCACTGTACGCTAACCTTACCGCTTCGTTAAGTTTTTCCGCGCACGCCTTCAGGTCCTCCCTACTTTAAATACGCATATTCAACAGTTCCAATTATGTCCGTTTGATAGAGGTGGTCGAACTCTTTACAGTTCGTTCTACCGTTACAGTATATCGTCGGTTTCCATAATCTACGTGATTAATGCAAAGTTAGACCGCGTTTTTTTTTGCTACGTTCCATTCTTACAAGACTTACATATCTGTGGTTTTGTGGTTTCGTTGTATATTATTAAATATTGATCCTGGATAATGTTCGACATCGCAGCGCCCCTCACGTCTTTTTCGTCGCCACCTAATATAGTTGACTTAGCGTTAAAATCTCCTACAAAAAAACGTATATTTTCCGTTTAAGGTAGGTAATCCGACACAGCGTAAAATGTCAAATTTTCGGCAGCGGATGTAATTTCGATCGTAGTAATTTGCCGTGTGATAGCTTTTCGACCAACGCAGACGTGATGTGATGTACTATGCAACTTTTTGCCCCGTTGCTCGTTCTTTATATACGTTTAGTTGCGCAACATCAACAGTCACCTGTCGCATGACCTAGTCGATTTTAGTACCATAATCGGTTTTGGCCCTGATACTATGTATTAATGCCGCCTAACTTCTTTCGGCAAAATTGTATCGCTTAACGGAACTACACCTACGTTAAAGGTATCGTATTTTTTGTAGCGGGCGATGCATATTCCACTGGAATTGCAGCTGGCGATTCCTGGCAAACCGATTCCGTATAACTAATCCCCGTCTCTCACTTACTTGGTTATTTACTTTTCGTTCTAAATGCCACAGTTTGTTTTTTAATTACAGTTCTTAACTCAGCTACAGTTCATAGAAATTTCCTCATTTTTACACCGATCACAGTGAGATGGACTCTAACCTGCCTTCAGTTACAAGCAGGAAGCAGAAACTGCATTTCAATATTTTTTACCCAGTTAGGGCTGACGTGTTTTCGATGTCCGACACTTTCCCTTTAATAATGATACTCTGATTTTACCAGACGATATATTGCTATCATCACCACTAACGCTACCCTCCGTGTACTACTAGACTTATTAATAAATCGCGTGTTAGTTCTTATTTGCTGATACACGCCGTCGTCAACTATACCCGCCAATTTAATCGCACTTGCAATTTTAGTTATTACTGTAAAGGTAGAGTAAAACGATAAACGGATTATTAGAAAAGATTGGCTATTTATGGCTAATTAAATGATGCGTCGTCAATGGCGTGGTCAATGTAAGGAGTCACCCAGGACAACTTTCTTTTACCCACGTTACAACAGTTTCTCTTTCATTTCCACAGAACTGCAACAAAATAGTTTGATATTAGGACGAAAAAAGAATCTACACCTAAATGCATAAACAACTGCTAAATTGAATATTTTATTTAAAAAAATGGCGATGGAGGCCTGTTGTTCAGACTCCTGACGTCACACCGCAATTAGGCAGTGACGCGTTCTACTCTATAATATACGTATATTTGTAACGTTATTTTTCTCCATAAGCCCCATACGGAATTTGGAGGTTTGGGCGCGCTATAATCGATAGATCGGCCACAAGAAATCGCTGGAAATTGTACCCAAGTTCAAAAAATGGCCGCTAGGGGGCCGCTGACACAGGATGCATCCATTTCGTTATCTACAGTGTGACCATGAATAAGGTATTCTGATCCCATTAATTACTCATAATAACGTTAATTGTTCATTAGCTTATAACGTTACTAACATTAACATTAAGGTACTTCGTTTATAATTAAATATAGGTAGTGTAATAAAACTTGTAGAAATTTCTTTTAATTTTATTGTATAATGGTTTACTTGTTTATTCCATATTTAAAAACAAGTTGGCGTCCGAGTATTTAATAATTAGTTTCAGGAAGGAGTATCCCCTATTGTAAAGCGAACATATCTAGGTGCATGTAAATATTTTTTGGTTAATAAGGCAAATCGATAAAATTTATGAACCTGGCCCACTTTAATCTACGACTGAGCATAAGGCACCAAATCTTCTATTTATTACCCAAACTTGAGTAACTAAAATTTGTAGCCGTGGATGTATAAGTATATTTATAGAACTTTTAGGATTTGTACAGTATCTGTTTACCAATGTTGTCAGATTGACAGTCCACGAGATATAGCCGGCGTCCATTCTTAGTTGGCAACCAGGTACATACAGATCAATTGTAAAGTAGTAACGGCTGCGTTTCGGATATAATGACATGAATTGTTTTTAGAAAGACAGCTCCATTAGGTACCTTGGTATATATTTAGATAGACGATTGACCTGGAGTTTTCACATAAATAAAAAGCTAACAGAATCATACGCAAGGCTTGGCCTATCATATCTAATTTTAAATAGAAAATCTCCTCTCAAGATAACATGTGGAATGTTAATTTACACAGCAATAATAAGGCTAATTTTCACACATGGTTGTAGCATGTGGTTCTCAACCTCTAAAACCAATTTAAATAAGCTGCAAGCGCTGCAGAACAAAATTCTACGCATCATAACAATTGCGGAATGGTACACAAGAAATAGTCAACCACACAGGGAAACTGGCATTCCAAAAATTCAAGAACTTATTATTAAAGTGACTAAGTCGTTTTATAATAATATTACACAGTGTGAAGGTGCGGTACATTATAGTTTAGGAAAACGCTTCATACACACTAGACTTAAAAGAAAGTTACCAATAGATATAATGAACAGTGACTGTAAGTGAGCTCAACAAACTCAATACGTATTACTAACAATCAATCATGTGACCAAATGTAAAGTGAAACCTGGACAAGTAATAATGTAGAAAAAGGTTTTGTATAATAGCTAGTAATATTGTTACGTGCAAAATTGTAAATATTATCGTGCTGAGCTGGTAATAAATTGTTAAAAAAAAAGAATAAAAATATTTATTATTAAATCTTTTGAAATGCTATTATTACTACCAGTAATAATGAATAACCAATTTTCTTTTTAATAAAGTAGCATAACTGATGGAGTTTCCAACACGACTTTATTTAATAAAAATCAATTTGGCGTTATCATCTCTTTATAATAAAATTGTAAATGCATTTTTATTTTGCACATAAACGAAAAACTGATTTATTTTTATTTTTCATGCAAAGTTTAACTTATAAAACAATTTCAAAATGATAAATTTTTATGATAAAAGTCGGAAAATTACGGTTAATAGAACTGTACATTTACGTCATAGTAGTAAATGATAATTTAGGTTGAAAGTTTCAGCGGTTTCCTAACTTAGATGTACACAATATGCAGTTATATTCATCTCTGAAAAGCATTTCCTTTATCTTTCGGTAATCACACGAAAAGCTATTACAGTAACAACGAAAGAGTCAAATATGTTCAAAAGTGTATAAGCAAATGAGAAAATATCAGAAAAGCTATCATTAATCATTTATTTCGACATTGTAAATTAAGTCCTTTGAAATATTTTTAACTAGTGTTTAAAATAATACAATATAATTTCTCCGTTAATATGCGAATAGGTTTGCCTTTGTAAGATTTTTGTTGAAATGGCAATGCCGAACGCATTATTAATAAATTATAATGCATTTTGTGTAAGAAATGTAATTTCTCTCATTTAAGAATGTGTATTAACCTCAAGAACAAATAATTCAAATTCCTCAAGTACATTAGAGAATGTGGGATGTACCTTACTTTTTATTAAAATATTTGGAAAAACGTAAAGCATTTCTGCTTTTCGAAAGAGTGAAAAAAAATTATCTCTGGAATTTTATTTTTCCATTTTTTTACGTATTGAGTTATTTTACAAACGTTTAAGGGATACTTTAACATTATTAAAAAGCATTAAACGCTGCATTAGCGTTTAAGTGCATGGAATTGTAGAAAGGGTCACCACGCAATACAGGAGTCTATTACAAAACAGTTACGTACATCATAACCTCCTTTTAATTTAAATGACATATCACTAGGACCAAATGATATACGAGTATTGCGAACTTTTGCCATACAGGAAATCATTATTACAGCTGTAGATATCATTTACAAAGTGTTTCTCCAAAGTGGCCACTATCTAAATTATAAATTAATGAAGAGTATGTATTTTACCAATTACATTAAGGTTATAAACGGATAAATTGAACACTACTTTCCATAATAATAATTAACGTTTACTGCGCAATTAGGACAATCAACAAGACAAAAAACGAAATAAATCTTTCTACTGTTCCATTCCTATTCCCAACATCAATATGATCACGTCAATTTTCACCCTGAGTGTTATATTTGCCACTACCGAAAAAAAAAAGCAAAACAGAACAAATGTGATTAAAATACTTAGCTTTTGGATTTTTAACTGGTGTATCACTAACCGTTCTGCAGATATCGTCACTTTAGTACCAAAATAGAGTTAACTTTGGAACCACGATGTGAGCGTTTTCACCACGATTTTGTAAATCTGTTTATACCACCGCCCGCATCCGGAATATTTACCCCCTCCTTTCGCCTCCCACATTTCACCCCCCACATTTCGCCCCTGAACATTTTGCCCCTGCACATTTCGCCCTCGCACATTTCGCCCCCAACACATTTCGCCCTTACACATTTTACCCCCGATATTATATTCATTTACGGTTACATTAATTTCTTTCTATTACAAATACCGTTTATAAAAACTTTTACAGTAGATTCTTGGATAAAAAATAATATTGGTATTCTAATTATAAAGAAAAAAATTATGCATTACATTTTCTTAATAATATGAAAACTAAATTTTAAAAACGGATGATTTGGAATTCCTTCCCAATTGTAATTTTTGTGTCATTATTATCGGTCTAATTGGTCTAGACTAATTACCTGCGTTTAGAGGATTAAAGTGATTGTCGTTTCTTTCCCATTTAACAAAAATGTAGTTAGTAGCAATGTTTTGGTTACAGTATACAATAACAGCACATAATATAGTCTAGTTATTTAATTAATTGACTCTCTGTCCCTTACTTATAAAGCAATTAACGTTACTAACATCATACCGAAATTAATGGATTTTTAAAAACATATTTTCTTAAATTCTTGGACACAAAAATTATTGTATTTCATCTCTTCTGATTGTCCATAAGCCTTAAAGTACCTACCCACAATTATTACATTTAAACCTAAATACCCCAATATTTATTAGGAGGCATCAGTTCCATTTCATCAACAAAAGTGAATCAAGTGATCTATTGTGGAGTGATATAGTTATTATGTCTTTCGTTAGTTCAAATCGTGGAAAAGATAAACAGGTTTATGAGAATCACGTGTATGTATTTTCTAAAAAAACTTCTGATGGCGAAAATAGCATATGGGTGTGTGAAAAAAGAAGCATCTCCAAGGGGCGTGTTTGGGCAAAAGGGAGCTCGCCTGTTGTTGAAAAAATTGTCCAGGAACATCTTCATCCAGCAGAGGCTATTAGAAGTGAAGTTTTACGTGTTTTACAATCCGTAAAAGAAACCACACAGGAGTCCTCACATCAAATTTGGGCCGCTGCTGTCGCAGGTGTACACAGAAACGTTAGTGCAGCATTACTTCGAAAAGACAGCATTAAAAGAAGCATTCGAATGAACCGGCAAATTACTAGCATTCCAGTTCTTCCACAAAATGCCCAGGAAATGATTATTCCTGAAGTAAGTTTAAAATTGTTATTAACAACCTTCTTTTAATATCTTTGGTTTGGTGATTCAAAATTTTTATATTTGCAAATTTACATTTTCATACTTTTTGTGCACCCCGTATAAAAACATCGGAATTTTTCAACCTGAATACTATTTATACATAGTTATGACAAAGTAACGGACAACATTCATTAAACGTACAGTATTTTTAAAAAATATTTTTCTTATGTAACTGTTTTACAAAATACTGACATAGATATTTGTTGTTAGAAGTACAACCAAATAATTGTTGATGGTATTCCGCAACCCTTTTTGTTGTACGACCCCGAAGATCACGTTCTGCCTAATAGGATGCTTTTGTTTGCAACAAGAAAACCTTTCGAATCTTTTAATTTCCGAGGAATGATATGTTGATGGTACTTTTAGTACAGCTCCAACTATCTTCACCCAACTGTACACCATACATGCAAAAGTCAACGAGACGGTTTTACCAGTGGTATATGCTTTGCTTACAAACAAAACAAAACAAACACATTCACAACTACTTCGAAAATTGAAGCAACTTCAAACAGGCTTACAACCAAGGACTGTTATGGCTGATTTCGAACTTGCATCGATACACGCCTTCAAAGAGGAGTTTACTGAGGTGAACGTGACAGCACGTTTGTTACACCTCTGTCAAAGTGTCTGGAGACGAATCCAAAACGAAGGCTTGCAGGTAACTTTTTTTACGTTATTACTGTTATGTACATAATACTTATTTATACAATAATGTATAAAGTAGCATTTTTTTATGAATGTGGATTTTTAGGTAAAAAACTAAGATATGTGATATATTGCAGGTATAATATCAAGAAAATCTCGAGTTTGCGATGTGGCTAAGAATGCTTCCAGCTTTAGCGTTTGTGCTGCCAGACCAAGTCGAAGCTACTTTTGATATTCTAATTGAAGGCGATTTTCCTGAAGAAGCTCTTCCGATTGCCGACTACTGAAGACAATTACATCGGGCGACGAAACCGCAGGCAAGGGAGGCGCACGGCGTCGTTTTCAATTCAGTTGTGGAATGTACATGATAGGAGCCTTCAAAATGGTCATTGGACAAGCAATCATGTAGAGGACTGTCATCGCGGATTTGAGGCTTCTTGTGGAAGCTTACATCCAAATATTTATAAATTTATAAATATCTTATAAAAAGAGCAAGCAATTGTTAACTACTCAATGTACCAGGTACGAGCGGGAAAGCCAATAAGTACTAAAAATAAAAGATATTCAGCAATTGGGACACGATTACAAGAGCTTACTTCCCAATTTGAACAAAAAGATCGTTTAGATTATTTAAGGGGGATAGCTTATAATTACTCATTTTAATTTTATTTTTAATATATAATATATAAAATTTTTTTTCAAAACATTTTTTGTGCCATTACTTTAGATTGGGGGCAAAATGAGTAGGGGCGAAATGTGTTGGGGGCGAAATGTGCACGGGCGAAATGTAGGGGGCGAATTATCCGCATATCCCACCGCCTATAGTCTACTAACAAACAAACTGGGAAGTTTTTCGAAAAAATGTAATACTATACAGAATGATTAACTTACGCCAAATGTAATTTTTCTCAATTTTTTCAAACGCAATACCCTGTATATTTTTTCATATTTGGATTCCCCGTGAAAAGTAGATACTAATTGATAATATATATTCTTGAGATATTGACGCTTTTACGTAAAGATATTCTAAAGTGCAAATTTACTATGACAATATAATTCAACAAGACAAATCAGGTAGGCTAGCCGCTCTAATAAAGAGGAACAATTCCATCTATTGTTTTGACGTTTGTATAATCATTAAAATATTGTTCCATTAGTTTGTGTGTTTTTTGATTGTCGTTTTGTCAATTTTTGTATAAAATGAAAAAGAAATGCTTTGCTGGCTACCCGTTTGTACTTTGAACGATGCCCTGAGGGAAGACAGCCGCGGAAAGAATCGTTTGTGAACGTAGCTGAGAAATTTATAAATTATGGAAGTGTGTCTTATCCCTAGCGCGCAAAAACAAGCCCCAATGAAGAAATTGAGTTTCAAGTTGTGGCATCTTTTATAGAAAATCCGCAAATTAGTACCAGAGAGCTAAGTACATACCTAGACCTACATAGAAATACAGTTCACAGCTTTATTAAAAAAACAAATCGCATCCTTATCATATCGAGCAACATCAAGCTTTAAGTGAAATAGATTTTCAAAATCGTGAATCTTTCACACACTTTACAAAGTGTTTAACTAGGCGTGGTCTGCATTTTGAACATTTAATTTGAATTTATGGTTTTATTCCTTTACTTGTTCAACTCATTTTAGGTGTAGAGAATCCTTTTATTGTTTAGTTATTAATAAAGTTTTCCTATTAGTTAAAGAATTTATTTGCCATTCGTATTTTCTTATTTGCTCTGGATTTCGTTTTATTTGTTCTTCTGTATATCAATATTTTCAAATAATGCGTCAATATCTCAAGAAAGGCCCGCCCTATGGCTATGAAACATATTATCAATTAGTATCTACTTTTCACAGGGAATCGAAATGTAAAAAATATACAGGGTGCTGCATTTGAAAAAATTGAGAAAAATTACATTTCGCGTAAGTGAATCATTCTGTATAGTTTTACATGTTTTCGAAAAATTTCCCAGTTTGTTAGTAGACTATTGTTAATAGTCGGTGGTATAAACAGATTTACAAAATCGTGGTGACAACGCTCGCATCGTGGTTCCAAAGTTAACTCTATTTTGCTACTGAAGTGACGATATGTGCAGAACGGTTAGTGATACAGATACAAATTTCTATACTTTTATTCTAAATCTACCAGTGAATCCAAAAATGCAAAAATATAGAGGGTGTTCCATTAAAAAAAACAAAGGTTTGGGTTGGCATATTTTTGTCAATCACCCTGTATATACCTAAATATTTTTAGAATGGAGGACCAACAATGATCGTGTATTACACCAAAATTGGTTTTGATATGTCTAATAGTTAAGGAGAAATCCTCCGTCACGCAGTAGACACCCTCTGTGTGTGTGTGTATGTTATTATATATATATATATATATATATATATATATATATATATATATATATATATATATATATATATATATATATATATATATATATATATATATATATATATATATATATATATATATATATATATATATGGAAAAATATTATCGGGTCAGACTTATAGTACAGTCCGCGCGGCCAACGAATGCCTCGTGTCGCGCATGGATGTTCGTGCATTCGGCCGCACTCGTTAACGCAATAGCGACTGAAAGCATTACCAGTGGCGTCGGTTTCGCGTTTTCAATTATTCGTCACCAAATCACAAGAAATTTTAAAATATTTTATTTATTTGAATTACATATGAACAGTAAAATAAAAAAATAACCATGTTAACAAGTAATAAATTTTATATTTGAATTACAAATGAACACAACAGTTTAATCGTTTATGAAAATCAAAAAAGTATAGGTTCGATTTTTAATTATAGAAACAGAATAGGCTGTATTTTAAGAGTATTATTCAGGATTTAAAAAAATTATGATATTTCTTAGGGAATCAATTTTTGTATTTCCATACACTTTAGGGAAAAGTTACTCAAACGGCGATAATTACCTACTATAATAATATTAAATACTACTAACAAATAAGTCACACAATCATTCATCGCTAGACCAGCCACTTTCAGTTTCTGAATCGTCCTCCAAATTTATCACCAGTTTTTCGACTTGTACGTAAATCAGTATTTCGTTCTCTAAATATTTTTTTTCCTGGTCCATTACCTTCTTACAGCACTTTTGCCAGTTTTCTTGAGTAACAGCCGCTAATTTTTCTTCCAACAATCTTCTAACGCGGTTGAAGTTAAAGGTGGTATTTCTCTTTGCAACATTATTTTTCACTTGAGCCCAAATCAACTCGATCGGGTTTAAGTCCGGGTGATAGGGAGGTAGTCACAGCACCGTATGTCCTTCATTACTTAATATACAATCAAATTTATACTTTATATGTTCCTTTTTGTGTAGCTTAATTATTTCAAAAAGTTGTGGTCTGTACATCAAAGGAGTGAACGTTATCTTTTTCTCTATTAACCACTTCACCATATCTGCCTTTTTCGAATTACTTGTTGGAGCACGATCCACATGAACATTATGGTACGGCGCATTATCAATAACCAAAACCGATTGTGGAGGCAAGTTTGGTAAAAGTTTCTCACGTAACCCTTTTTCGTAGTTGCTACCATTCATCTCGTCGTGATAGTCTCCGCTGCTAGTTCCTGATTTAAATATCAGACTGGTAAAAAACCCATTTCACTTCCTGCATGTACCACAATCATTCTTGGTCCTTTGTAAATTGCAGACAGCAGTCCGTTAGTTGTGCCATCACTCCACGACGTTGATTGTGTGTGTCCACTATGAACATATGTTTTGTCCATGTAGATAATTAGACGATTTAATTCTCGGTAGAATTGAATTTTTTGTAAGTAAGTAATTCTTAGAGCCCTTATATCGTTCTTCTCTATTAAAAGTTTTCTATTATTCTCAGTTCGATGCCATTGAAATCCCAGGTCATTGTGGAGTTTCTCGCGTAAAGCAGGAATTGTCACCCGTGCACCTTCGGTCTTGTGAAAATTATATACTATATTGCGAAAAAGGCTCTTTTCGAAATCTTCCAAGTCGGTCACAGTCGACGGAGGTGAGCGTTTCTTGCCTGGAGTTGAAAATCTTGGTTTTCCCTTTTCTGTTGGACCTTCACTCTCTTTAACAATATTTGCCACTGATCTAACAGACACTTTTGTTGCTTCAGACCCGGTTTCTTTTAATTGTTTCAAGGTATATGTGGAGTGTAAGTTTTTCAAACAACTGTACACATTATATATCACCTCACGCGTTTGACCACTTATTACTTGGCCACTTTTTCCCAATGTAGAACTCATATTTTTACGCTCGCTTTTAAATCACACTTGAAAACGAACTAACTAATAAAAACATTTTTAAATATTTGCTAATCTGTTGTTAATGGGACTAAGGAATGTCAAGTATTAGGATTTCTTTAATGAGATTGTAAGCAAATGCCATTAGCATTACATGCGCCGCAAAACTACTTATTTGTTTTACTATGAATTGTGAAAGTATTTGTTGTTTATACATATTTGTCTAATAAATTTTAGTATTATTAGCTTTAAAACTCACGTAGGACACAAAATAGTTCACTGTTGTTTTGTTGCAATAATTGTAATAAAGTTAAATTAACAAGTACGTATGTAAATTAATAACACAAATAAATAATTAATTAGTGTAATACATGATAATAAACGGAACGCGCTTTTGGTGGCGACGCCACTGACATGCCGCGCTTAAGAGACTTGAAGTTGGACGAATGCGCATCCAACGTTCAGGCATTCTTTGGCCGCGCGGACTGTAAGTACAACAAAGACAGTACAATCAGTTCACGTGCTAAGTGGGACAGAATACACAACAAACTTAAACAGCTTAAACAGTAGGCTAGTATGAATGACACATTTAACTGCTACTATCAACGGGAGTCGAAAATCAGTGTTTTCGTAAGTACGACAAAATACACTGCACAACAAATAAGGCAGGTTTGCTTTTTCCTTGTAACAACCCTTTTTGAGTAGTATTACAATACACCTTAATTTAAGGTCTTTCATTCGTTCTGTTGTAAATATAAGAAAAATTTTAATTATTGAAATATGTGGTAGGCAACCTAATTTGCATATCTTTTTAGGGGTTTATAGTGCATACTTCTTAATGGTTTATACTCCCTCTTCAAATTATTTTTCTGCTCAAATACGTTTGCGCAATACGTCATCGTTGACTAAATTCCCTGCGCAAATTCTTTCGCGCACGACTACATGATCTAACTTCCAAAGCATCCATTTTTTCGCTTTCTGATGAATGTTAAGAGAAGCAGAAAGTTGTTTTGGGTTTTCCCTAAATTTAGTGAAAAGTGCCATTAATTTGATGGTAAGATATTTTAACGCATTATACTAAAAATTAAAACATTTGCTCTTTTCAGGCACTTTTATTTTAGTTCAGTTTTATTTTACTTTTACACTTTTAATTGTATCGCTTTTGATACGCATTTAATTTTACTGTTGCGTACGCTTTCATTTTATGATTGCAATTTATATTGGAAAATTTCAAGATAATGCATTAAACGGATTATTCCATTTCATGAAGATAAATTTATAAGAAATAAAATTCCAGTTTGGGTGTGGCTTACAACGTAAAGCATTATTTCAAGATATTACGCAATATTGTGGCAAGGAACACATCACCTCAGTTGAAATTTCCGTAATCGTTTAAATACCAGAGGTTATTAAAAAATTTGTGTACAAGATTTTACGAACAGGTATTTGATGTTTAATGATTTTTTTAGTAATTTACGGCTATTTTTAATATATATTTTATTTAACCATATCATATTAACTGTTAATAAACATAGTTGTATATTTTTTTTTTTACATTTTGATAAAATTTTTATTGTTAACAACCTCGGTTTAGTTATTCCGAGCATTACAAAAATAACTTGGCGTCCGAGATCATTTTTAATAGTGTTACATTGCAATTTTTTATATTGATGTTCAGTGGAAGAAAGCAAGCAGATTTTGTGGTAATTAAGCAAATCAAAAGAATGAACCCCCCCTACATTAAACTACCGACTGGGACAAAGGCATTATTAGTGGTGAATGGTTAGTATCTCCAGTTAGCTTAACGATTTGTGTTTTTGGAAAACTTATTACACTTATTTCTTTATTAAATTAATTAAATTTTTTACCATTTACACCACTTATCATTATATTCTTTGAAAACAGGTCAATTCCATCAGAAAGTACGATTATGCGTACTGTTTGTAAATTTGAAAGATGTGGATGTTTAAGTAATTTTAGAAAATACAGTAGCATTGATGGTGAGCGTTCTGGTCGTAACTTAAACAAAGAGCACGAATTCCAAGAAATTGCAGTGTGTAGTTTAGCAGAAACTAATTTGCCGTGTAATAGTACAGAAATTGCCGAAGAAATGAATACTGAACCAAGAACAGCTCACCATATCTTGAAACGGAATAAATACCGTTGCTGTAAGTTGCAAACTACACAAGACATTTTTCCAGAAGATCACCAAAAGCGTATGGAATTTTGTGAAGATATGATGAATCGGGCTAATGAAAACGAAAGATTTATTGAAAATATTTTGTTTACCGACGAGTGTTCTTTTAACTTACATGGTCATCACAAACCGTCTGCCGCTGTTGGTTACTCTCGAGTAAACAAACACATTAGTATTTCTTACCGGACACAATACTCCCAAAAGTTAATGTGTGGGCAGGAATTTTAGGCATTTCCATAATTGGTCCACTTTTTGCAACGGAAACTTGAATGCGGAGAAATATTTAAAGCTGTTGAGAAACCAGATAGTTACAGCTGTTCAACGCCTTAATATAAATTTTGATGACATTTGGTATCAAGAAGATGGCTGTCCTGCTCATAAGCAATAAGACCTGCAATAAGAGTTTAACAGTTTTTGGAAACTACGTTCCCTAACCGTATTGTTAGTGGGAAAAGTACTAGTAAATATTCTCCTTGCTCACCTGATATCGCGCTTAACGACTTTTTTGTTAGGGGATACGTATCCAAGCAAATTTATGGGCACAGGCATGAACGTGGTAATAATTTGGACGAACTTCGTGTCAAAATTACAGACTCTTTAAACAGCATCATCCAAGAAATGTTAGAAAACACCCGAACTGACTTTTATCACAGATTGCGCAAGGTGGAGGTCTTTTCGAACATTTTATAAAGTAGAGTTTTGAAAAAAGTGCATTCTGTTCATTTTTAAAAATAATTGGTTTTTCAATAAGAATTATAATCCTAAAGTTAAGCCTTACACTTAAGTTATACTATGTAAATGTTAATGTTCTTGTTTGTAACTCTCGTAAGTTTCTTCTTGGTTCTTCTTACGAGTAGTAATCGAACCATATCATAAATTCGCAATTACAATAAACTTCGATGATTGAGGTATTATCATTTAATGTTATATATATATATATATATATATATATATATATATATATATATATATATATATATATAATATATATTCTTCTGGATTCTCTCCATGTTTCTTAACGTTTATTTTTCTTCTACGTTACGGTTCCATTTGTTAGAAACCTTTTCCAGGAAGTCAAAGACTGTGACACGTAGTCAAACACGTAGATCTCAATCTACTGATACAGAACACTAATATTAGGTATATCAACATACCCTGTTCACGTCAACTAGACATTATGATTTAGATCGTGTAGAATGACTCCCGATTTCGTTGTTTTAGTCATATTCTAAAGATAGCTTTGTTATTATCAAAGATAAAACTTTGTAGTTTTTACATTCACGAACTACGTTGTTGACCTAGATTTCATGGCAAAATCGAAAATGTAGTTTCTTCTTTTGTTTTCGAGTTATAGCCAAACGTCGACATTTCTACACTTTTTTCAAGGTCTTATAGCTTAATACTAGTATATGGATATATTTCGTCAACAGTACTTATAAATTGCGAAGTTCCGAATGCAGTGGCGTGCTTCGAATTTTTCAAGGGGGTACGGTTTTTGAGTAGTAATATAAACTTACATGTTTTTCAATGAGAATCATAGTTGACTTGGGAACCATCAGCTGCAGTACATTCTTATATTTTCAGAAATATAAATATACATTCTTAAAAAACGTCTTTCGAATATTTTTTTCAACAATACGGCGGCCCCAGCCCGTAATGCTTTGGCAGTGAGAAAACCGTTTCCCAAATCACTGGATTGCAACATTCTGTTCGGTGTTATGGCCGCCACGATTTCCAGATCTGTCAATTCTGGATTTCTTTCTATGTAGTTTTAAGAAATATCAAATATCAAAACCGTCATAATACGGAATAGGAATGTATATGTATATATATATATATATATATATATATATATATATATATATATATATATATTAAAAAGCTAAGACAGAGCTGCACCTGATGATGGTTGCCAAGCCAACTACGATTCCCATTTTAAAAATTTAAGTTTATATTATTGCTCAAAAACCGCAACCCTAGAAACATTCTAAGCACGCCACTCAATTCGGCACTGCGCAATATATAAGTACCGTTTACGAAATACATTAGTGTAAAATCTTGAAAAAAGTGTAGAAATATGGACGTTTGGCTACAAGTCGAATACAAAAGGAGATACGTATTTTTTTATGTTTCCATGAATTTTAGGTCTACAAAGCAGTACGTGGATGTATAAACTGAAAACTTCTGTCTTTCATAATAACTACGAAATCGGGACACACGGTACATATTAAATACCACGAATCGTCCACTTATGCGTTTAACGGTACCTAAGCGTAACGTTCATTTGATATTAAATTATGGTCTAATTGTATCTATGCCATAGTATATAATCAATCTCCTAAATTGTATGCGTATACATTTGCTCCAAATAACATTAATTTTCTGTACATTTTCAGAATGAATATGAAAGTTGACAAACTTTGTATATAACTCGTAAAACTTATATTTTCGTTTATATGCCTCATCATACTTGTATGCCCATGAAAATGACAAAAAAAGGATTTTTAATATACCACGTTCTGTTTTATTTTGTCAAAATATCCAGCTTAAAGTATGGTGCGACACCGTTTAAGTATAAAGTGAGAAAATTTTTGGGATAGCAATTGCCTACAATGACCTCAAGGCAAAACATAATATTTATACCTAATTACTCAAAATAAGTTATGTACGTCTTGTAGCCTATCTAGGAAAAAGCCCTGGTAGTGATCGTATCACACATAAATGGGTTATGTCAATATAATTGGCACAAAATTAATACGCGAGCCACGTTTATTTTTTATGTAAGGCTCTAATAGCTTTTAGTAATAATTATTTATGAAGTGGCAATAGTCCATACAGAGCGCACTACCTTATGTACAAAAATCTCTGGTAGTGATCGCTTTAGATATAAATACGTTAGGACTATAAATCTGTCATATAATTATTAAGCAAGCAGTGTTTATTTTGTATATAAAAAAACAATAAATTTCAGGGATCATTGTTTATGTGGTGGTAATAGTTTTCGGGCCACACAGGGAGCTTCCCCTTATGTACGAAAATGTCCCGGTAGTGACCGTTTTGCATATGAATAGGTTATATCAGCAAACGTCACCAGATAATTGTGCAAGCAGTGTTTATTTTTTATATAAAGCAAGTATAAGCCTGAGTGATCATTGTTTATGTGGTGATTATAGTTTTTAGGGCGCATCACCTTATGTAAAATGTCTGGATAGTGATCGTTTTGCATGTAAATAGGTTATGCCAAAAAGTTTGCCACACAATCATTACGTAAGTGTTTAATTTTTTTAAGAAGGTGATGTAACCATTACTCATCATGCTTTACGAGTTGGTAATAGTTTTTAGGACCATTACCTTATGTACAAAAATGCCCTGGTAGTTATCGCTTTACATACATATAGGTAACGACATATTTGTCATAAAGTTATTACGCAAGCAGTGCTTACTTTTTATTTTAAGACGACAGTAAGCAAAAATCAATTGCTTTGTGACAGTAAGCTTCGGTGATCATTACTTATGTAGTGGTAATCGTCATACAAGGCGCCTCGCCGTATGTACGATAATAACCTGGTAGTAACCATTTTACATATAAATAAAAATTATTATTAATTTTATTAAATACATAAATAAAAAGTTTACCTCGAGTAGGATTTGAACCTACGACCTGTACTTTGCTAGAGTACCGCGCTAACCAACTGCGCCATCAAGGTTCAAGCCCCAATCGATGTAAATTTTGTCTTTATGTATGCAGAACCTGCAATATCGCAAGGATTCACACATACCAAAGCAACTTATAATTACATATAAATAGGTTAGGTCAATAAATCTGTCTCACTATTAATGTGGAAGCAGTGTTTATTTTTTACGTAAGGCGGTAATATCCTTCAGTAATTATACTTTATGTGGTGGTAATAGTTTTTAGAGCCACACAGGGCGCTTCAACTTGGTATACACGAAGATGCCCTGGTAATGATCGTTTTATATATAAATTAAATAGGGTATGAGAATAAATTAATCACAAAATTATTACGCAAGCAGTGTTTTATGTTGTAAGGTGGTAATATCGTTCATTAATAATTATTAATATGTAGTGCTAATAGTTTTTAGAGTCATGCAAGGCTCATCACCTTATATACGAAGATGTCCTGGTGTGATATTTTTACATACAAATTAAATTGGTTACAATAATAGTTAATATTTGTCACAAAATTATTACGCAAGCAGTGTTTCTCATTGTATATCGCGGTAATACCCTTTAGTGATTGTTGTTTACGAGGTGGCAATAATTTTGAGGACCATACAGGGCGCATCACCTTATATACGAAATGCCCTGCTAGTGATCGTTTTACATATAAATAGGTTATGATAAACACTTTTTCATAAAATTGTTACACAATCAGTGTTAATTGTTAATATAAGGCGGTGATAACATTCAATGATCATTGTTTATGTGGTGGTAATAATTTTTGGGTCGTACAGGACGCCTCACCATATGTACGAAAACGTCCTAATAATGGTTGTCTTATACAGACAAATAGGTTACGTCAGTGCTTCTAAGACCGGGAACGATAAATTTTGTTTTGCGGAAGACTTACAATATACTTATCAGCTTCAAATCAGGGGTACCAACGTTTTTGAGATCAAGAGTTAAATGAAAATAGAAGCATTGGTCGCAAAAATAATTCCCTTACTGAGTAATAACCTACACATGGCCATCCTTGTTTGAATTATAACGTTTATGAAAGAATAAAATTTATTTAAAACTACAGCACTTAAAAAACTCAATGTAAAAACAGTATTCGTTGGGGGGGGGGGGGGTTAATACAGGGTATTCCGTCTTTACACATAAGAATATAATTAATCAAACCACTACAAACCGCAATGAGTAAAAATAAGCTATCAAATTTAAGATTTAATTTCTATAGCACCCCTCGGTCCCTTCAGAGTAAGGTAATAAAAATACCTTGTGATAGGCATATAACAAATCAAGTTGCTATATTTTATTCGGGATCATTTGATACATGAATTATGTTTTTATATTAATAACAGAAAGCATAGACTTATGAGCATTTCTTGAATAACTGCAATTGACAGAAGGTAGCGGACAGAGAAATTTTTGTTGTTGTAATAAACATTTTCAAGTTGCAATTGTTACCGGAATAGAAAGGGTAATTAACGACTTTAAACATCTTGATAATAAATCGTAATTTGCTAATGTTTTCGTGATATTTTATTTTCTGTGTTTTATGTAAGAAATATTGGAATGTATGAAACTGATATTTGAGTAAGGGTTGAAAAGATAAAGAAAAACATATGTTAGGGTAGAAACAGGTGCCCGTTTGAAACTGCCTTTACCGAAGGGGTGTAACAAATCGTTGAACATTTGTATGCCACATTCTTGGTGTAAAACGTCACTAGTTTAATAATTAATTACGTCGGAATATACCGCAAATCAAAATACATCCATGTTTGGTACTAGGAAAATGTCTTGTAAGAATACCATTTGGAAATAACCGTTATATAATTATAAACCTTAAATCAAAATACACTATACATGTTTCCTGAAAAAGTTAACCCGTATTACAGTGCAATTGACATATGTATAAATATTTATCTTTAACATTGAAACAAAACCAAAAATGTCTTGGAACTATGAATTTTATAGTTAATTGGTATAATAATTGAATGTGAGAAACTGTAACGGTCTAATTTTTATTTAACAATAAAATTTCAGTATATTCATAAATAGTAAACTTTTTAAAAAATAATTATTTTAAGTCACATTTAGCTAATAGACGTCTTTAGTGGTATCAATTTTGAATTCCAATTCAATAGCCTGGCCGAGTATATTCTACAGTAAACACCGTGGCAATTAGTGGCGACCAACGTTGTGCCCTGGGCAGATATTTTGGCATATTGTTCGTTGTTATTAAAAATTTTTGTGGGTGCTTACATTTCACCTGTATTATTTTTTTCTTATTACTTGGGTGGAATCTGCTGTAGTTACTTCTTTATTTTACAATGGAGGTTAATAGACTTGTGGCTGATGAATTAAGCTGTGAGATTGCCATTCGAGGTATCACTGGAGTTAATACGGCAGAACGGATGAGGAAGACCTTGCGTAGTTTTTTTCGGTTGGAACGCCAGGGATCTTCTATAGATTATCCCAAATATCCTTTTACTTTTAAAGAAGACGTTAATGCTATTCAATCCAGAATTGATGAAATAAAGGATCTTGTTGAAAACTTTACTGGTGATGAGAATGTTAAAAAGAAAATTACTTCGAAATTAAGTCATGTCTTAGAAAGAGCAAATTGCGCTGTTATAGTTTCCTAAGACGACAAGACCGCTAAACCTTCCTTTTTAGTGGATATTTTAAAACTAAAGTCCGATTTTGAAAAAGAGATACGCCGCAAAGAAAGATCAATTGGTGACTCAGAATGTTTACCGATGTTATTTAATCTAGAATCGTCGTCTGAAGATGAGGAGGAAATTCCGCCTAATGCGTCTTCGTCTTTTATTCACCCTACTAGTAACAATTCAAATGTAGTTTCAGTATCCGTATTTAAATGGAACTTAAAATTTCACGGTGATGATCGTCTTATGTCACTAAGCTTTCTTCTCGAACGCGTGTAAGAATTACGTGTATCGCGTAGTCTCTCAGAAGAACATTTGTTTTTGTCTGCTAGTGAGTTATTTTCAGATAAAGCACTTGTTTGGTATCGTGTTTCACGTAAATTACCGTTCGTGATTGCCCACGATGGTCGGGAATCGAATGGACAATGAGAGATCGTAGCGTTGTTTCTTCTCGATCTGCTCATGCGATCACACCAGATAATTTAGCCAAGAAACACTCCATTCTGCTCGAATATATTTTTGTTCATGCGAAGAATGATCAACGCCCATATTTGAAAGTATCCGTTTTAGATCATCCGTTTGTAGGTCTCTTAGATACACGCAACCACAAAAACATGCGAATACACAAACCGGAAAACACGCAAACACACAAATACGAAAAAACAAACGCGAAAACATGCAAACACGAAAACATGCAAACACGAAAACACAGGCAAGGTCGCACTATCTATGCTACAGTTAATGCGAAAGGACAGTTGTAGGAGAAATTACAATAAGTGAGAGAGAGTTAATTAGGTTTTTGCTATTCGGGTCTAATTTCAAGTTTAGTTATATTTGTTAATGCATTGTATAAGTATTTAAGGTATAAGTAGTACAGTGGTCTGACCGAGTTTGGTTATATTTGTTATTGTATAGGCATTTTACTAATTTAAATGTAAAACATATTTTTATCATTGTATGTAAAAACGTGGAAATAGTGTTACACGCTAATATGATGTCGTACTATCATAGGATCCAGCAGGTGGGATATTTTGCAGGGGTTAGGAATTTCTTTGAAACTCGGTGTACCCATGGAATCTGTTCGAATCGCTAATGGTATGTCTTGTCCGTGTATGGGTTCTGTAGACTTGCCCTTTCGACTGATAGATACAATTAAGTTGGTGAATGTGTTAGTTGTACCTGATTGAACATAATCCCTAATTTAGTAGATGATGTATGGGATTTTGCATCCGAGGCTGAGGTAAACGGAATTTATTGACTTCTTCACAAAAATATTTATTGGAAACTCTCATAAAAACATCGGCGATGTCAAATAATTCTCCATTAGGTCGTCTCAATATCGAACATGAAATCATTTTGTTACCAGATGCTAAACCCGTTAAATAGAGGTATTACCCAGTTTCTCCATTTCGTCAGCAGTTGATTGACCAGGAGCTAGAAAATATGCTTAAGTTAGATGTTATTGAGCAATCTAAAAGTCCATGAAGCTCCCCTGTAGTTTTAGTTCCTAAAAAGGATGGAACCCAGAGCTTTGTGTAGACTATCGTTTACTTAATTCTCTTATTAAGAAGGATGCTTATCCGCTACCCTATATTAGTGCCCTATATTAGTACTGGATCAACTACGTGATGCCAAATTCATAAGCTCTATTGACATAAAAAGTGCATATTGGCAAGTCCCACTTTCTGAGAATTCAAAAGAATATACTGCTTTTACTATTCCGGGTAGAGGGTTATTTCAATTTAAGCGGTTACCCTTTGGTTTAACCAATGCTCCTGCTACTTGGCTGCGAATTATCGAGTCAGTTTTAGGTGCAGATTCGCAACCTCATGTACTAGTATATGTCGACGATATCATCATTACCTCATTAACTTTTGAACGTCATCTAGAGATTTTAGGAACTCTTTTCAAGCGACTGTGTCCTGCTGGTCTTATCATTAGTTGGGAGAAGTGTCAATTTTGTAAACTTAGTTTGGGATACTTAGGATACGTAGTGGGTGGAAAGGGTTTAAGAACAGATCCTGATAAGATACAAGCTGTTATGAATATTTCGAGTCCGAAAAACTTAGAACAACTTCGAAGATTTTTAGGTACCACTTCTTGGTATAGGCGTTTTGTTCCTAATTACGCTACAATCACTGCCCCTTTAACGAATTTTGTTAGGAAAAATGTTATTTATAATTGGAGTGATGAGTGCGAAGGATATTTTCGACTTCTTAAGGAGTAATTCATTAGTGCACCCATTCTTTGCTGTCCCGATTCTAGTCGCCCATTTATTTTACAAACTGATGCTTCTGCATATGGTTTGGGAGCGGGTTTAGTTCAATCGTTCCATGATGGTGAGAAAGTCATAGCATACCTATCCAGATCGCTCACTCGACAAGAGCGAAAATATTCAACAAGGGAAAGAGAATGTCTTAGTGTTGTTTGGGCTGTTGAGCATTGTCGCCAATATTTAGAAGGTGTACATTTTACGGTCATAACCGACCACCATAGTCTTTTGTGGCTGCATAATTTAAAAGATCTGCAAGGCCGTTTAGCCCGTTGGGTTCTAAGACTCTAACCCGATAATTTTACCGTTATTCATAGAAAAGGTAAAGAACACGTCGTACCCGACATGCTTTCACGTTCAGTTCAGATTGCTGGTAGTATTAATTTTGTTTCCACTCTTAATTTCTTTTCCACGTCCGATAACTGGCATCGTAAGTTAAAAACAAAAGTTAAGTTAAATCCATTGAAATATCCTACTTTTCGTCTTAATAATGGTATTCTGTATAAATACGTTAAAGTTCGTCTACCAGAAATGTCATCCGAATCCGATACCTGGAAAATAGTTGTTACAAAAGACTTCCGCCATCATATTACCAAGGAATGTCATGATCCTGTTACTTCTGGACACGTTGGTATTTTTAAAACATTAAGTAGGATTTTTAATAGATTTACGTGGCCAAAAATGAAATGCGACGTTGCTCGCTATATTAATAATTGTTTAGTTTGTTCTGCGCACAAAAATTACCTTATGTACACATGGGTAATCGTATAAAACCCACTCGCCCATGGCAGATTATTAACTTAGGTTTTGTTGGACCATTCTCGCGTTCTAAACATGGAAACGTTAGTTTGCTTGTTGCGTCCGATTATTTCAGTAAGTATCCTCTGTTGTTCCCATGTCGAGCAGCAAACGCTAGGAATTTTCTAAATTCGTAGAGGAAGGTATCTTTTTAAATTACTCAGTTCTCAAAATTATCATGTGTGATAATGGAGTGCAGATGCGTTCAAATGAATTCAAAAAGCTGTGCGATAAATATCAAGTTAGAATTTCTTTTACACCACTTTATTATCCCCGTGCAGATCCAGTTGAACGAGTAAACCGTGTTGTGAAGACAATGATTTCACAATATATTAAATCCTCACATAAAACTTGGGATGGAAATATTACTTCTACCGCTTTAGCTATTCGTACTTCTCGTTCGGAGACTGCTGGTTTCACTCCGTTCTTCATAAACTTTGGTCGAGAACATATACTTTCTGGTGCGGAATATGATGCAAATTTTAGTAGTTCAGAGCATCCGATAAACGAAAACGAAGTACAAAATCGGAAGATTGGTTTTCAAAAATTGTATCCAAATTACAGTCTTCGTCTGATAAAAACAGCAAAACTTACAATTTTCGTCGTCGACCGACCAGTTTTGCTGTTGGCGAACAAGTGTGGAGGAAGAATAAAGTTTTATCGAATGCCTTAGCATCTTTCAACGCCAAGTTAGCTCCAAAGTATGTTGGACCTTTTAAGATAAAAAAGAAACTCGGGTCAGTATATTATGAACTACAAGATGAAGAAGGTAATTCCCAGGGTGTTTGGCATGTTCAAGACTTGAAACCATATGTCTATGATCCTGTCCATAATCCACCTTAAGCTTTGTTACCGGCTGTTTTTTTATGTGTTATCGTGGTTTTAAGTTTTGATAATAAATTGTAATGAAAGGGGAGGTAACAATTCAGTTCCACTCATAATCATGTGATATGGCCTGGTCATCTAGGATCGACGACTTAGTTAGTTGTTTAGTTTTTTTCTTCTTCCTCGTTGTGTATTTTTCGTCAGAAAATTTTTTTTTGCTCATTGAATTTTCTTCCTTGAAAGGAAGGGGGGAATGTAACGGTCTAATTTTTATTTAACAATAAAATTTCAGTATATTCATAAATAGTAAACTTTTTAAAAAATAATTATTTTGTCACATTTAGCATTATAGATGTCTTTAGTGATATCAATTTTGAGTTCCAATTCAATAGCCTGGCCGAGTATATTCTACGGTAAACACCGTGGCAACTGGTTCTACTAGTTAAGGTTTTCGTGATACTATGATTTACATATTACCCGAAAAATACTTAACATTAATTAACAGCAAGTTATACACCGGTATCAAAATTAAAAATGTCTTGGAAGTATACGATTGAAAGTACTAAAATATGGGTTATATACGACAAAATGGACCTACATACACCAGTTTGAGAGGTTACACTCAAGGGATACAGATGGCGATACTCTTAACTCTCACATATCGTCTTCTTTTGTGGCCATCGTATATACCTTCAGAGTCGAGATATTCCATGAAGAAAGGTCACGTATTTCATTCCGGCGGGCTGGTTTATGACAGCTCTACCCGCTCTTGATCACAATAATGATGAAACCGGTCGGACGGTGGTTATGGCGTCTCGTTTCTGTACAGGTTGTCCCATTTTCGTATGTTTTGCGGGGTATCTCGCTTATTTTGTAGGTTAGAACCTTGCGGTTTTCGCTACACCGTGCTATTTTTTAATGAAACCAAAGATGCAATAATTAAATTTGCCATAGCCATCTTAGTTTTTGTGCTACAGGGTGATTTTGGAAAAATTGCATTTTCAGTCATCCTCTGTAACTCTGTTATTGTCAGACATATTAAAAAAGTAAAAACTGATGTTTGTAGATTTTTTTACGTAGAATCCAGCGGCGTACTCAGATTTGTTTAGAGGTTACAGTTTTTGTGATATTGACATAACCTACTTTTTTTTGTGAGACACCCTATATATTTTTTTAAAATATTTTTCCCCTTGCCAAGATCTTTTCAAAAATATAGCATGGTCTATATTTATTTTTATAAATAACGTGACCAAATGATTTTTTTCTATAATTCACATTGATAATAGTGGATAGCCGTGGATAACCATGGTAAGGTAAAAAACAAAATAATTAACGTTCTGCCATTACCTAGGTGTTTGATTTTTGAAGTTTCTGCTTCTCTCAAATTATTCCTGGTTAGATTTTCCCAAATTTAGTGCTGATATTTATTGTTATTCGTTGTTTTTGTTTATTGCTATCGTTCTTGTCCTTGTTGCTGATGTTGTTGTTTAATTATTTTTTAATATGGCTCGAAACCAAAAATTTGAAAACTTTGAGAAATATGATATGAATACCTGCTTCATATTATCTAATGAAAACGCAGACCAGGCCTTAGAACTCTATCTGAACAGGTCAGTTAATCTTTATCTTAGAATTTGTATTTATTTTATATACTTATTTTGTCATATAGATATCCCGAAAGAAGACAACCCGACAGAAGAGTATTTCAAAAATTAAAATTTAATCTTTGCCAACATGGATGTTTTGACAAACCTCGACCCCGAGTTTACAACAAAGAGAACGAGGAATCAGAGATCAACGTTTTAGCAGTTGTTCAAGCCACTCCTGAACCCTCGTGCAGGAAAGTAGAAGAAGAGACCGGTGTGTCTAAAACAACAGTGCATAGGATTTAAAAAAAACATAAATTTAAACCCTACAAGTATAAACTTGTTCATCATCTGCACCCTGGTGATGCTGAACGTATATTGGAGTTCTGCAATTGGTTTATAAATATGAAAACTCAGGACAATAATTTTGAAAAAAAAATAATTTGGTCAGACGAGGCACATTTCACAAGTTCGGGAATTCTTAATAGACACAACTCGCGGTTTTGGAGTCAAGAAAACACCCACGTGATTTTTCCTAGAGAGCGTCAAGGCAGGTTCGGATTTAATGTCTCCTGCTTTAGTTTTAACCGAAAAATAGTTTACAAGATTTATGAAGAAAACCTAAACTCTAATGGGTACTTACAAATTCTACAAGAAAAAACTTTGAACATTTTAGAAGATATTCCACTGGCTCAACTGAACGATATATTCTTCCAGCAGGATGGGGCTCCAGCCCACAATACTAGAATAATACAAAACTGGCTAAATGAACGTTTTCCCAGGAGATGGATTGGAACAAATGGACCTGTTCGATGGCCACCACGATCACCGGATCTCTCGGTTTTGGATTTTTTTTTGTGGGGGTATTTGAAGAATAAAATTTATTCAAGGCAGTATGCCAACATGCAACAATCAAAAATTGAAACGGAAAATGCTTTTGCAGAATTACGAAGACAATCACTTATTTTGGAAAATACTATTAAATGAATTTATAAACTTTGTGAAATTTGTAGGACACATAATGGTCTGCAATTTGAACAATATTTGAGATTAATTAATTATTTTGTTTTTTATCAATGTAAATTATTGAAAAAATCATTTTGTTAGGTTATTTATAAAAATAAATATAGACTATGCTATATTTTTGAAAAGCTCTTGGCAAGGTGAAAAAGATTTAAAAAAATATATAGGGTGTCCCATTAAAAAAAAAGTAGGTTATGTCAATATCTCAAAAACTGTGACCTGTAAAGAAAATCTGAGTACGCCGCTGGATTCTACGTAAAAAAATCTACAAATATCAGTTTTTACTTTTTTAATATGTCTGACAATAACAGAGTTACAGGGGATGACTAAAAATGCAATTTTTCCAAAATCACCCTGTAGCACAAAAACTAAGATGGAAATGGCAAATTTGATTAGTGATTCTTTCATTAAAAAGTAGCACGGTGTCGCGAAAACCGTAAGGTTCTAACCTAAAAAATAAGCGAGATGCCTCGTAAAACATACGAAAATGGGAAGACCTGTACACTAAGAAAGCTTTAGTCATACTGGTGGGCTTATAGTAACACTTTTGTAAACACCAAATTTTTTTATATTTATATTTTCCATAAATCTATGTTTCGATAACAATTACAGTTATCGCTCTCAGAAAGGGGTTTTAATGATTGTTTAAGACTAAAAAGATGAAACGGCAAACATAAAACTGGTAATAATATGCCAGTTTGATAAACGTGTATTAAGTCAACTATGGAATCTAATTTTAATACAAAATAAGTAGATCTTTAATAAAATTAAATATTATTAAACTGCCTTTATGATGAAAAATCAGAAAACCTCTAACGGTCTAAGGATAATAGTGAAAAATGTCATAATCGAAGAGAAAATTTAACAAAATTTAATCAAATTTGATGTCAGTGTAAAGTTGTGAAAACCTTCAACCCAAAATTGATAAAAGCATTCACGAATAAAAACTTGACATCCCAGTTAAAGATCTAGTCAAATCTAACTAAGAAATGGTTTTTGTTAATATTTTACAGTGAAAACACGTACGTACGAGTATAATACGATTTTTAATTTGAAAATCAATTCAATTATGTAAGATTCTTCTTTACAGGAAAACATACGGTAGCTGTGTTGATAGCAATTTCAACAATCTTACAAATTTATCATTAAATGTTAAATTTGTAGATTGGATGAAATTTAAATTTGCACTTTCAATTAAAGAGTAAAAATGAAATAGTGTAACGGGTCGATGTAAATTTCCTTCTTTATTAAGTATGTACTACAGAGTTCTGGGCAACTATCTTAAAATGGCAAGAAAAAATGCAGGAGGATACACCTAAAAGTAGTTTTAATTTTCAAAGGAAAGGCATTTTAAACCATTCATGAGATATCCAACTTTTGTCAAATACCTGCGTACACTGACTTCGCTTCAGTGCAGCCATGGATAAACTTTGGCAGTTTTACATTCTTTCGACAGATCGTTACCATTCTCTTAGTGACTCATGTTATCTATGGTTTCGCGCGTTAGATATTACTTTGAGACAGCCTATATAGTATTTAAACAAAGACTCTAATTTAATCATTTACCGTCCATGACCATTTTATAGTTATCCAAAATCTTTAAAAGACCATTTGTCAACTGAAAGCCTAAAATTATAATTAAATGGTTACACAACAACCAAATCTTGTGAATACGTGATAAAGTTTAATTACAAGAAAAACGTTTTTAAGTAAGGTATAGCTAGTAAGTAGAGTTGCTCTAGATTTTACGTTTAGTATGCATAATATATCACAAGTGCCTTCTCGCAAATCAAACACGTGCTTTAGATGCTCACATTTATATTAAAGCGTCTGGATGTTAGGAGAATTACAATATGTGATCAGAGGGTAAACTGGGAGTAAGCACGATCAATTCAATCGGAAATTAAGAAGCATTTACATTTTTTGTGAACATAATCATTCTGTGTTGTTTACGATTAGTTTACTAATTTTACACGAAAACTTAATAATGTAATCGGTAAGTATTACTTCTACAACAAATATTTTAGACGTAAGGGGTTACCTGAATATTAAAACTTGTAGCATTCACTTTATAAATGCCGTAAATCTTAATCATTTCACGTAAACTAAAGCATATTTATAATTAATGTAAAGCTTATTGGAACTGCTCGTATTAAGCTTTTACTTGTTGAGAGTTTGAATCTGAATTTACGTAAGAGAACCAAACCACTTGACATTTCATATTTTATGGCAAAGTTAAACTAACTAATTATAATACTATTATAATTAGTTAATCGAGATTTAACTAAAGATTATGTACCCCAACATTAATACAAGGTTGCAACGTTACAAAATTGAGACAAAATACACGATTTTATAAATTGGCTCAGAGTCGAAATATTGGCGTTTAATCAGCGCTTTAAATTTACATAGTTATAGAATAAAAAATTCACAAGTAGCAACTGGGCAGCATTTAAAATGGCCAATAGGAAATGCTGACATGGATATAAAATCAATCGTTTAAAATATAAATAGAATCTAAAACGAAATTTCACATTAACCGACACTTGTTGACTTTTAAATTTAAAAATATGAAACGGATTATCTAGATTTTTTTTAATTATTACTACTGACTTACATTTAATATATTGTATACGAAGTGGGACTCTAAATGGACCATTTTGCTAAAGGTTACAGTCAATACAAAAATATCTGGCGTGGAACAGACGACCTTCCAACTTACAAAGTGGAAATTGGAAGAAATAAAAATAAATTTAATAATAATAATTTTAGGATAATTATACGTTCATAAAGAAAGGAGGCAACATTGTAAAAACAAAAACAATCTTGGATAGACGTTTAAAACTTCATGTCAGATACAGTCAACAAATTCCAAATCCGCCCGCTTGAATAAGCATATCGATAGTACATTTTAAGCGTTTTCAATTCTATCTAATGAACACTTAATTAATTTTGGTTGTGTATTAAAGTACTTTGTATAGAAAAGTTATGTAAAATTAAATTATCTTCAAAAAATATGTCTTCACATTTTCTTATAAAATTAATCGTTATTCAGATAAACACTTAAATTCCACCTTATGCATTTTTTTGCTGCCGACTTAAGCCTCGTATCAAAAAATTTCATAGAATCTACTTAATCGATATGCTTAAGGTCTATATCTAGGCATTTTTATATCTTTGAAATATGCAGCGTTTTAGAAAAAGTAGTGATATAGGGCCGGTTCTGACTCACGGTATACGCATTTCCAATTGAAGGTCAAGTTAGTTAATCTGTCGTGCACGTGCGTAATCCTTCGCTAATCATATAGAGCCGATCCTGACTCACATGACTAGTCATATAGAGCATATCCTGGCTCACGCGAGAATTGCAATAAGTGTGCGAATGAGAGAGAGAATGTGTGAATGTTCAAGATCATTACTCTTCAGTCTATGCTAATAAGTAGTGGTTCTTTCAAATTTATTACCTCAACTCTTTTATGAGCATTTCAAAGAAGAATTTAAAATACTACTAGACACGAGGGATGTGTTCATAAGCAGTTTGGGTGCAGCTGTGAAAACAACAAACATAACATTTTGTTTTTAACAGTAGTATCCCACGATATGTAAATTATGCGTGCTTTAACTAGAATCATTTCTTAAACAGTGCTTAGTCATAGTGAAATTGCGAGCAAGTAAAGCCTTTAATATGCAAGCAGCAATAAAATAATTTCTGGAACAATCCAAACTCAGAAGTTATAGAAGAATAGTGATGGTAGTAGTAGTGAAAATAAAACTGAAAAGAAATAAGATGAAGGTTATTCTTCACCTAACACTGACTGGTCATCATCATCTTCATTTCAACACAAGGATTAAGTGTATAAACAAGCAGCTAATGAATACTTCATTGTACTTATTATAAACTATAGAACGTTACTAATCATGCAAAACATATTGAAATCGTATATAGTACCAATCTTGCACCAGTAGTGCGTATGCGGTGTAGCAACTGTGATCAAAGCAATAATGTAGTGTAGGATATGAAGGAATAGAATAAGCTTCTAAGATGGCATTCATATGTAGAATTACAATTTTTCCGATTCCGAGAAATTGAAAACAAAATTGATTGGTCAAATGTAAACCAAGAAGAAGATATAATCTGTGATCAATGTTATGAATCTCTATCTACAATCTTAGTATTTATTACAATTGGGGAATTGATTAAAGGATATTACAGAATTTTGAAAACTGTAATGGTAGAAAACTACAACTGCTGTTCTTGCACATTGAATGCCCATAATGTAGAAGAGCTATTCAATTTAAAGGGTATAAGCTATAGATTGGAATTTCTTGAATCTTACAATCTGATGTGTTTCTATGAAAAGTTCGTACAATAAGTTGGTGGCTACTGTTGTTTTCGTGAGAAAGAAGTCCATGGTAGTGACGATGACATTTATAAAGAAATTGAAGATGTTATAAATGCTAAGTTTAATATTAATTCACATAAGACTGTGTGCTTAATGGAAATATTGTATTATCGTCCTGTTTATCTAATATATAACATTTATTAAATTAAAAAAATTAATAACTGTGATTTGTTTTTGTGATCTAAATTTAGGTATAAATACCCTGCTTTATCCATCTAGTTAAACAACGTTTGGTAAGAAGCGAAAGAGTGCAAGTGGTGGTGGTTTAGTGAACGCTCTAACCAACAAACTTCCGTTTGAATTGCATTTAGATAGTTACCAGTATTGTGGCAAAGAGAAAATTAGGAATGGGGTGTAAACGTCCATCTAATCTGAAGAAGAAGAAATTGTTACGCAATGGTGGAAATTTATTGCATTTACGAAAAACAATAGCCAAAAAAATTAAACCTAACGGAAATTTCACAGACAAAATGAGTGTTTAATCTTGCAGATTAAACAGGGTATTTTAATAATGTTAATAATTTTAGTAATTTTATATTTAGTAATAAGTTGAGTAATAATAGAGTTAACAAATGTAAAACGAATCGCAAGCAAAACTGAATATAAAGCAGGTTAATTATTGCGACAAATTGTGCTGATACAAAAGTGTGTAAGGTTGAAATTACACATTCTAAACTCATATCAAATAGCAGTAAACCTCATCAACGAAATATATAACCACTACAACAAAATCCTAGACGTAAATCGTGGTCACGGCAGCTTTTACGACCTTATCACTGAAGTCCATATAAAGGAGATTGTAACATCAGCATCAAAGAAGCTACCATCCAACATACAAATACTAACACGTCCGATAATAAAGATGTCTGTAAAACAAGACGAACATCAAATCCATGTATCAGGATACTTCATCATTACAGAAATCATGCAGTATGTCGTATTGAAAATAACTCCAATACCACTGAAGATTAAGAACGGGACATATGGAATAATAGAAGTTGGAGCTGGAGTCATTGCCGTAGAATACAACTCTCAACTCTACTTCCAGCTATCAGACGACGAACTAAAAACCAGTGTATTCATCGGAAGACATACAATGATATGCACACCTACGGTAGTAAACAGCATAGAGCAGAGGCCAAATTGTATAATAGATCGACTATATCAACGAGTGGACAAGAATTCATGCAGGACATCAATACACACAATAGATGGAATAATCTGGAAGCAACTATACATGCCCAACACATGGATGTTCATAACAAAAGAGGTGGTCAGAGGAGCAGTAATATGCAATGGAGTAAGACAAGACATCACGTTAAAC
The DNA here is from genome assembly GCA_036346205.1 of Vesta saturnalis. Classification (NCBI taxonomy): domain Eukaryota; kingdom Metazoa; phylum Arthropoda; class Insecta; order Coleoptera; family Lampyridae; genus Vesta; species Vesta saturnalis. The sequence continues at coordinate 3,771,400 of JARFJB010002032.1, forward strand.
CAAACTGGCATCATCCAAATATCATCAGAGTGCTTAGTTCAAACAAAACAAAGCATTCTAAGTCCGACACGTCAGGACAGTGTATCAGTAGTTACAAGTTATCACAAACCAGTGCAAATAAACATGGCAGACACAATCCAACACAAGACGCAAGCAAACACCACTCATAGGGAAACCATACTAAAGGCAACAGATCAACTAAGTGACTTAAAGCAAAAAGAAGAAGAAATCCAACAAGATTTAATCAACACCCACTGGGAGAAAATAGCATCACATTCCAGATTAAACAGTCTCGCAGGTACAGCAATGTTACTAGGAGTAGCCATAGCAATCTGGGGGGCATACAAGGCATGGACAAGAATACGTCGAAAGAAGAAACCCAGGGAAACAGAAGAAGAAAGATTCCAGATGGAACAACTTTACGCCATCCCAACCACCTCGTCGCGGCAGAATGTTCAATCTGCGAATGAACATGAACTTCGGGCCCGGCAGGATGTTTAATCTTGCAGATTAAACAGGGTATTTTAATAATGTTAATAATTTTAGTAATTTTATATTTAGTAATAAGTTGAGTAATAATAGAGTTAACAAATGTAAAACGAATCGCAAGCAAAACTGAATATAAAGCAGGTTAATTATTGCGACAAATTGTGCTGATACAAAAGTGTGTAAGGTTGAAATTACACATATACTACATGCATTATAACTAGTAAGCACAAAAGGCGCTTAAAAGAATAAAACGCGACCTACTAACTAGGTCAAATACGTCATGTAAAAAGTTGTATATAAAGTGTAAATAATATCAAATAAAACAGTTCTTGAATGAATCTCATCTTTTATTCAATTACTCATCAGGGTTGTGAGGTCTAGTCTACAATTGGTACGAGTGACGGCGTACCCCTCACATTAAACCCCAACTACTCAATCTCTCTAATCGGAGAATTGAACAATGAGTCAGCCCTTTCAACGGAAAAACGTGTGGTAAAAAGTTTAGGATTAAAGAAAAACATTAAAGTTCTTAGAGTAATTCCCATACCTAGACAAGGAGAGTTTTTACGGCTTCTTATTCCGTTATTCGATAGATTATCGGCAATCGGTGCATTAGCTGGTGGTGCATCAGGAATTGATAAAGCAGTCAATGAAGCTAAAAACACCAAAAAATTGCAAGAAGAGACATCGCGCCATAATTCTATGATGGAATTGATTGCTATAGGCGGTGCACTTTATCTAAAACCATACAAATCTGGTGGTGGTGCGTTATACTTAAACCCGTTTCCAAAAAACTGAAGAGGTTCCCCTAAAGACCATTAACAGATATTGATTTAAAGAGATACACCAAAAATGTACCCTACTTTAGGGATATTTTTATGAGAGATAGCATGCCTAAATTACCACGGAAAAATGAATCTGGAATTATTAACTTAGATAGCCAAAGCGGACCAGGTACACATTGGGTTTGCTACAAAAAGCGTGGTAAAAAGGTATGGTATTGCGATAGTTTCGGTTATCTTCGACCACCAATCGAAGTAATTAACTACTTTCGGGAATGTAAAACTTATCAAGAATTTAATACAATTATTTGCAGACACCTATGTCTGCAATTTTTATATAAATAATAAATACATCAAATTTTCTCAGTTATGTCAATAACATTCAGTTTAGAAGGTATAACACAGCTAGCTACAACTTCTATCCATTGATAGAGCTAGATTTGAGGAAGAAATACGTTATTGGATTGGTTGGATATTACTGTTGCAATAGCATTAGCAACATTTATACAGGCAATGATAGATTTTATTTTCGAACAAATCCATCTCATTTGCGAGGGATTGATATTCCACACGGTGCATATGAGTTGAAATTAGCGAGTATCGAGAATTTAAGATACCCACAGAAAAGTTTGCATTAAAGCAAACAACAATACACTTAAATGTAAGATAAACACTTCATTTGAGATCGATTTTACTAAAGAGAGTAGCATTGGTCGCATGCTAGTATTTGAGTCTAAAATATTAGAACCAAATATTTTACATACGTCTGCTTTAGACATCCAAATACTTATACACACTAATCTACACGTAGAGTGCAACATTATAAAAGGACCTTATCGAAACGGGAAACCTGCAAAAGTATTATATGAGATTGCCGTTTCAGTTCCACCAGTTTATCTTCTAGATAAAACTCTCAGAAATACTCAGTATTTAGAAGTAAATACCGACATAATTAGTAATATAACAATTAATTTGACTAATTGAAGGAGAGAAATAATACACTTTGGTAAAGGTGAACTACAAGAACATGGGTCTGAGAATTAATCCAGGACCAATTCCATCTTTCAGAAATTCATATAAAACACATAATCCCTGCAGTAGGTCATTAATTAATCACAACCTTCATTGCGGTTAACATCTGCTGAGAAATACTTTCTGACATCAATTGGACTCAACATTCTCACCGACAATGGCCGAATCATTAAACGTGTTTCAAAACGTACATTCTGATGATACTATAATTAAATCAGATATTCACACTTATCTTCCGTTTGGATTTTCCAAATATGGACCTTCCGAAGAAATACGCATATTAATTCAAAGTCAAGATCTAATTACGGCCACAAACGATAGTTTTGCATACACAGAAGGTAAGCTTGAGCTCTAAAAAGAAGATAAAAGAAAATCATGCAACTTAACCAACCATTTTCCCAACTGTATTTTCGAAGAAATTCGTTATGAGTTAGGTGGTCAAAAAGTGGACGTTTGCAGGAATCCAAGCATAACATCTACACTTAAGGGATATATTTCTTATACGGCAAGCAAAGCACTAAGCCATTTGGGGTGGTCACCAAAGAATGAAGAACCATTACAAATAAAATTCAATGAGTGAAATGGAGAAGAATCTTTTGCAGTATGCAAACCATTGAACCAAATATTTGGAATAATGGAGGATTATCGTCAAGTTATCGTGAATATGCGTCAAGAGTCGATTTTGATTTGATCTAGAAGCCATACAATCTGCTACTATGGTGGTTTTGATGCGACAATAACCTTATATAAAATTCAATGGAAACTAACACACTTAACACTTAGTGATGCTGCGAAACTTAACTTCTTTCAAGGAATCAATAAAACTTCTATTATGACTGTTCCATTTCGTCAATTGGAGTTATATGAATTACCTTCTTTAAAACAAGCAACCTCAGACATATGGTCAATAAAAACATCAACGTAACTGGAAAAACCACGTAGGATAATTGTTGCACTCCAACAAAGTAAAAGGTACACAAAGTCGGCAAGGGCCGGAAATTTTTATCACATTAACATCAGAAATCTTAAAGTAGAATACCGAGTATTATCCATATGAAGCATGCATTTGAACTTCAGTGCTAACCAATACATACCTGCGTATGTAATGGACTGCTCTAATCAAAATGAATTCTTAAAAAACTCAACAGTAGATATCAAATTGGAAATGGAACCTCTAACACCACGACGCTATTGTGCAGTACAGCCCACTCACTGAGGATGTCAAAAAAATTATAGTTATTGTAATATAGTCTTGTATATAAATAAAAATGTTGTAATTATACGTTTAGTTTTATTTCATCCACTAACGATGAAAGTAGTTGCTCAGAAACAAAAACTCCCAATTCAAAATCATGACTTTGATGAAAAGTCTATTACTTCAAAACATGGCGATTTACTTCCTAATAGTATACGTGTTATTACATGTGGCCCCTCCAATTGCGGCAAAACAAACGCAGTGATCAGTCTGTTTACTGAGAAAAACGGTTTGAAATTTAAACGTGTACACGTATACTCTTAAGTCATTGAATCAAAACAAGTACAAACTTTTATAGGAAATCTTATATAGGTTGCTTCACCTTCAGTAATAATCAAGATGTGATTGAGCCTAATTGCGCAACATGAAACTCTATTGATATTGCTTGTGAAAAGCAAAATAGCATAAGGGCATATTTTTCTATGGATTGGCATAACGATATTGACCGTTTCTATTTGGGTCAAACTTACAGTAAAATTCCAAAGCAATTAATTCGTAATATTGTGAATATATATATATATATATATATATATATATATATATATATATATTATTTGAGGAAGGTGAATTAAAGTTAAAACATGTGCATGAGGATCATATAAGTCCCACCATAAGAATGAAAATGTTTCGGAACATGTGTTCAAAGTGCTGGGTAGATCCGTTTGGCTTCATGGTCATAAACAAGGATGCTGAAGTTAATAATGGTCGCTATAGGAAAAGATTTGATGAATATATAATACCATAAACTGCTTACAGTACTTTAGTAGGTACTGATCTGTTCAGGTATTAACAGCTATCTGTTTAATGTAAACAGCTATCTGTTCGAGGTAAATTGGTATCTGCTCAGTAAACCCGTTCTGCTACAAAGGATAACAAGGAAATGATATTAAAGAAAAAAATTATACAGGCTCGTAAAATAATACAGCAGAAGCATAACAGTATTAAAACTGCTCGCATTTATAATGAAAGAACATTGGAAAGTACTTATAAGCCCCTAATAGGGGCTTATAGTAAATAAAACCGATCCAGATTAAAAAAACATCTAAAAAGGAGCGGCAGAACATTAAAAATATGCACAATGCATTAAAAATATTAGATAGTTTAGACACTTAAATTAGCTTATAATTAGGTACTAAGTAGTTTTGTAATTGTTTTAATAAATATTTAAAACACTTTTTATACTTTATTATATTATTATTATATTATTACTATATTTCAATAAATATCCCCACCACACACACACACACACACACACACACACACACACACACACGCACGCACCACGCACGCACGCACGCACGCACGCACACACACACACACACACACAAACACACACACGCACACACACACACAGTTGGAAAATATTTTACTAATAGTATACAACTATTATATACTAATGCCACATGTCACGTAAGAATAGGGTCACTACTTACAAAAGCGATCGATTTTAGTAATGGAATAAGACAAGGTTGCCCTTTATCAGGCCCACTTTTCTCTATTGCAATAGAACCCTTCCTCGCCTTATCAAGAAATCTCCTTGAAGGTTTATTGATCCCTATTCCTTACACACCTATTAAAGTAATAGTGAGTGCTTACGCGGACGATGTTTCGGTGTTTATTAGCAATCAATCTGATTTTAAAAAACTTATCGAATGTTATAAAGTCTATGAAGGAGAATCTGGTGCACAACTAAACCTGACGAAATGTCGCGGCTTATGGTCTGGTAAATGGAAAGGAAGAAGGACTCCCGCTTGACCTTAAGTGGTCATCTGAATCGATTAAAATACTAGGTATAGAACTATCTAATAATACACAGCAAGATTCAATTCAAGCCTACAACACGTTAAATGCCACACTAAACAACGTTTTCGCAAAATGGAAAACGAAATTGCCTTCACTATCATTAGTTGGAAGAAAAACCGCAATAAACACTTACATCGCGCCAAAGTTATGGCACATTCTACAAAGCATTAGTCTCACGCATCAACAGTTAGGTACACTTCAGCAACATATAGTAGACTTCATGTGGAAGGGTAAACACTGGACTTCACACAAGGACCTGTGCACTCCTGTACAACAAGGAGGCCTGGGACTAGTACATATTCCATCCAAGGTAAAGTCAATGAGGGCATGGTTCGGAAAAAGGTTCATTAGCAAAACGGAAGAGTCCAATTGGAAGTTGCTTTTAAAATATAGTATGGAGCAGGTAAATGCGCTGGGACTATCCTGGCAATGGTTCTTTCTAGACGGAATAAGACCAAGAAACAACCCTTTGTCGCCTTTTATGGTCGAAGTAATTTACAACATGCAAACATTGGATATCGCATTGGAGAACTTTGATGTGTTGGAAATTCCAACAACGGAATCAAAACTGATATCACCCGCCATCCCACCATTATTTAGTGCTGATTGGGCAAAGTTAGGATACAAAGTACTAGCGGATTTCACATTTAACGGTCAATGGATCGAAGAAACAGAACTGCGGTTTGAAACTGATGTATCAGAAAACGTAAAAAATGAACTAAAGGTTCATTATACAAGAA